>SJYC01141524.1:0-15367 GCA_006408675.1 Madoqua kirkii
GTGAACCTGAATGGTAAACTTCTTACTAACCTTTATGTGAAATTTAGCAATTCCTTATAGGATTACAGGCAACAAGCCACAGTAGGATTAGAAATATCTATTGAATGTCACTGATAAAAATGACAGGTATTTTCACATTACAATTACTGCAAATTCATCATTATTTGAAATTACAGTATTTAATAGAATTGTCACTAAAGCTTATTCTCTAATGTGAGAAACATACATAATGATCAAAAATCTGTATTTTTAATATTTGTTAACTATATTTCAATAGTAACTGGTTTCTTTTTTTAATTCTATACATTTTACTTCATAAAATCAGGCATCATTATTAGAATTCATGAAGCAACAACAAAATAAAAAAGGGGTAACTCCTGCCCTATAACAGAGAGTGTAGGTGAGGTGATTACAATTCCAAAGAATGACCATAACTGTCATAATCATATCCATTTTAATAAAATGACAGTCAAGTTTTGAAATATAAATACTTGCTTATGATTAGAAAAAAATACAGAAAGGGACTTTAAGCTGATCATTTTCACTAAGACAACACAAAGTCTATCTACAGAAAAATTAATTTTCAAATACCTGTTAACTTGTTATAATTAAAATAATCCAGGATTGTAAACAGTAAGGTACTGAGGGCCCTTTTACAGTGACTATTTACTGTTGCTGTTGCATTCTCTACATTTACAATTTTATAAAAGGACCACAATCCATTACAGGTAGAATTCTTATTTAAGAAAATATGTAAAAATGTCTTTCCTTCTAGCTAGCTTCAAAATATACACATACATTTTATTTCTAACTACGAGAACTATGGCTTAGAGTTTTCCTACTAAATGACTTAGAAGGAATTCAAGGAAAAACACATACCTCTCCTATTGAAAGAAAGCTGTAAAAAAAAAAGTTCCAATTAATCTACATTACTTCCCATTCTAAGCCAGAAACTCAACAATATAGGGTATTTCCTACAGACATTTTTAGCAGTTCAGTAATATGCACAGAACCTTTTCCTTAAATTATGTTTAGCAGATATCATTTTTCATTTAAACCATAACTTTTCACATGTATTTGATAATCATTTCCCCCAAAGACATATTTACCTTCAGCCAGTGCTGGTGATTCTGTTTGTGTCCCTCTTATCTGTTTAAAGAAAGGAAAAAGGAAGACAGTCTAAAACATTATAATTTAAAACAAAGTTTAATTTTATCAAAACTAACTTTAACCACAAAGTTCATCAATGCTATCATATATCACATGCATAAGCCATATCTTTCCCTTCTTGGGTTAACTCAACAACTATTTATGGAGGACTTACTAAGGTGTTATCTTAAGCCCTGAGAAATATCAGTAAGTGCTATACCCTAGTTGTCACCATCAAGATATTCAAAGACACACAGGTGTACCAAGTACTCAGTTCTCATCATAGCTTATGAAGCAGGAGGTAACAAGAGAAAAAATATAAAGAAATTCTTTATTCAGATGACAACAGAAAAAACTAGCAATTCCTCTTTATTCTTGTAAAATTATCAAAAGAGGCATGTTTCTATATTCTTATTACAGTTTAAATTCAGTTTCAATGTATTAGAAAATCAGTTTTACTACAAATACTAAGATCCTTATATTCCATGCCAATAATGCCAGAAGCACATCTGGCAAAACTCACTGAACCACAAAGTCCTCTTGAGGACTGGTTTTACTATTTCAAAGCTTATTAAATAATTTTAGGTGAAATAAAGTTTGCAGAATGAGTTTAACTTTGTAACTAAGAACAACTATAGCCATATGACTAGCTGAATTCACATAGAATGAGGGGAAACATTTGACTACTGTAATAACTTTTATGAGACGATTCCTTTCCCTATTTATCTGGTATAACCCAAGAGTCCAAGATTAACAAATGTAACAAAACTTTCTATGTATAAAAGACTGGTAACATCTTGAAGGAATAGCACATAGTTTTCCAAGTGGTATGTGATCTGACACACTCTTCCCAAGGTGGAAATGAGGTGCTATCTGATAGTTTAAAAAAAAAAGAATTATACATATATAGGAACCAAAAGATGAACAGTAGATTGGCAACCTTAGGGTCCAGTGAATTAAAAGTTCTTATTCTAGGGGAGAAGGGAAGGCACTGCTGTCAGGAGGTGCAGAAAGAATTCTGAAGCAATACCCAATAGGAGAATAATGGGGGAGGGTCCTGTAAACTGACCCCTAACCATGAGGAGTTATGGCAGCTCCTACACAAGAGGCAGCAGACAGAGACCCCGCGGGACGGGACTGAGGCGGCCATACCCACTGACAACTGCAAATGGACAGCTATAGCAACCACAGCCCAGAAAGGATAGAGTAACCACAGGCACTGATCCCTGGGGGAAGAAAGTCTGGGTCACTCTACCAGGAAAATGCCTCAGACTGTTGAAGGGTGCTGGCTGAAGGTGAGGACAATCTAAAATTAGTAGTTGCTGAACTAATGAACATTATTCCACCAACCCTTCTGTCATAAGTCTAATGTAAAAACTGTGGTCAGCCACCATCTTGAAAGCTTCATAATAGGTGGAACTAAACTGCAAGCACTTAATGGTGGTTTGTACAGGACACTCTCATGCCCCCCCTCTCGCTTTCACTCCAGCTGAGGCGCCTCCCCTTGGCTGCTTCCTGCACTGGTGGGGCTCACTTCCTGCTCAGAGGCTTTGCAATAAGAGACGCCTACAGGAACTCTTAGGCTATCCTAGTCATAATGAAGCAGAAGTATGAAGGTGTTAATACCAAGAGCCTGGGCAATCACTGGCCATTGGGGAGATGAAGTCTGGTAGACAAACACCCTCTTCCTCCCACCAATAGGCATACTCTTCATATCTTCTCAGGGGACTTCTTCAAGATAAAGCCCAAGTACTCACAGAAGTGATCAGGTCAATAATAGATTGACTTTCCTTTTCTGTTTCCCTTGCCCCAGTTCTCCAACTTCTGTTTCTTATTAACACTTCCCCCAAGAAATCACTTGTCTGAAGAGGCCATGTCTTGGGCTCTGCTTTAGGAGGTGAAAACAGGTCTAGACACTTGTCCTTCAGGACACCACATCTCCTTTCCTTTCTGTCCCACCTCACTAGATGCTCCCTCTTCATCTCCTATGCTGAACTCCTCTGAAATCCCTGAACGTTGACATGTCCCAGGACCCAGATGCAATTCCTCCGCTTCCCTTGTGACCTCATCCTATCTCATAACTTTCTGAATATAAACTTAGCAAAATCTAAAACTTGCTCAAACTTATTTATCCAGCCCAGACACTCTTCTCCATCTCTGCACTTTCATAGCACTGCCTACTCAGTATCTCCACTAGGATGTTTTAACAGATGGCTCAAACTTAACATGCTCAAAACTGAACTCCTCATCTCACTCTCCATGCCTGACCTACCCGTAGTCTCCCTCATCATTTGAAGACACTTCTATCCTTACAGTTGCTCAGTTAAAAACCTTGGATTTCTCTGCAATTATTCGTTCTCATATATCCCTTTTCAACTAAAACTCTCACTACCTAAAATCTTCATGCTTATTTATCCAGCCCAGACACTCTTCTCCATCTCTGCACTTTCATAGCACTGCCTACTCAGTATCTCCACTAGGATGTTTTAACAGATGGCTCAAACTTAACATGCTCAAAACTGAACTCCTCATCTCACTCTCCATGCCTGACCTACCCGTAGTCTCCCTCATCATTTGAAGACACTTCTATCCTTACAGTTGCTCAGTTAAAAACCTTGGATTTCTCTGCAATTATTCGTTCTCATATATCCCTTTTCAACTAAAACTCTCACTACCTAAAATCTTCATGCTTTCTATTTGACCTCCTATTTACTCACTGTTGAAGGCTGAGCTGCATTAACAGGATCAGATCTACTATTACTTCTGTATTCAAGAGCCTCCAGAACTGGTGGTGCAAAGTGAGATGCTAAGATCATGTCAGAAGTGCTAGCTGGGGCTCCGTCTATAAGTGCCACAGTTACTAACAGGTCAAGCTAAAAATGCAGGTGATCCACTACTAGGTACTCATATAAAACCATTTTGAGATGTTATGAAGTAATTGAGTAAGTTTTGGAAACATTCAGTAGGCCAAAATAAAGAGTCAGGGCTGTACTTGGTTCATGAACCATCAGTTTGCAACTTCTGCTTCAGAACTTTGTACTGTTTCTAATTGCTGCTATACTACTAATCCTTAATCTGTTGTTATATTTTCCTCGATCAGATGGGAGATGAATGGGAGCTACTTATGTTCAAAGCCTAACCACTCTGGTTTTCCTCACAAGCTCCTTGTGGACCAATGCTACTACAAATGGAATAAACACATTTTTGCTTTTCCTGCCAAGGAAAACTTCTTCCCTAAGACCCATTGCAGCCACCCAGAAATAAAACTAGCGGCTTGGCAGGCCACTTGCATAAACCACAGAAGACAGACCAGTGCCACTTACATAACACCATGGGGGAAAAGCTCTATTGATTCTGTTTAATTCTTAATAAATCAAGAAACAATAAAACACCTGTAATTGTTTTCACCCTTTGAAATCAAACATCAAATCATAAGTAGTGAATATTAGATAATATGTCAATTAGACAATCCAACATCTTATATCTATAAACCTAGAGGTTCTTCAAATAAGTGTTAAAATTTCTCTGCCTCCAACAAAACATAAAATAGAAGAGTTATGACTTCAGAGTATTGTCAGCCACATTTACAGCTTTGCAGTATTTCAAATGATGGTACATATATCTAACCGCATTAATAAATGGTGTTGAAATAACCCCATGGAAAAGTCCAACCTTTTCCACTTAGGTTGCAGTTCTCCTCCACTTGGGTACATGATAAAATCTAACTGAATTCAATTTTTTTAAGTTCCCCTGAACATACACAGAGCAATTTAAAAAGCTCCCTTAGAAAAGAGCACTTGAAATAAAGGGCCTACTGATTATACTCACAGATCAGACAATATTACAAAAAGTACATTATTACATAATTCCAACAAATATCTGATAAGTTTTAAATCTGAGGAGTGGACAAGGTATTCTGTGTCTCTTTGAGAAAAAGGAAACATGCAAGTCTATAAAATTTTTTTGAGAGACAGAAGAACAGATGAGATGAATCCATCCTACTCATCAGTAATTAAAATGTTTTGGCCCTGAAATAGATATACAGTGAGGGGAAGAGATCAGAAATTAGAATAGGTCCAACTGTATATGCATGTTGAAAAAAGAAAAAACCCAACAACAAATATTTATCACAAGGTCTGTTTATGTATATACCACTAAAAGAGATACCCTAGGAGACACTACTGGAGAAGGCAATGGCACCCCACTCCAGTATTCTTGCCTGGAAAATCCCATGGACAGAGGAGCCTGGTGGGCTGCAGTCCATGGGGTCGTAAAGAGTTGGACACGACTGAGCGGCTTCACTTTCACTTTTCATTTTCATGCATTGGAGAAGGAAACGGCAACCCACTTCACTGTTCTTGCCTGGAGAATTGTCCCAGGGACAGTGGAGCCTGATGGGCTGCCATCTATGGGGTCGCACAGAGTCAGCCACGACTGAAGCAACTTAGCAGCAGCAGCAGCAGCAGGAGATACTATAATGAAAAAGACTGTGCACTCTAAAAACGTCTAGTTCTAGCATAGCAATTAAAATATTTAAGGTGAAAATGAGTACCATGAGAAATAGCTACACAGAGTGCTGTGGCAATCACAGAATTCCAGCTCGGAGTACAGCCTGGAAATCAGGTATTAGGAAAGATTTTATGAAGCTATAGAGCTCTGGTAGCTGAAGCAGATTGTGGAAAATAAATATAATCTGGACAAGAAGGAAAAGGTAGAAGGTACAAAGAGAACATTCCATGTGAGGAATGTATAATCATCACAGGGCGATGAAGAAAGAAAACTTGAATAAATTGTGGTGAAGTAATTCCACACTAAACTAAAATACAACTTTCTCAGCCCACATAGACTACACAGAGAAGAGTTTAACCTCCTAAAGAAAAAGGCACTGCTGCATACACTAGTGTGGCTGTGGAGTCTGAGCACTTGGTTCCAGATGTGCCACCGGGGCTGCTGTGTGTTTATACACCAGGCTGCCGCTGCTCCACCGTGGCGAGAAGACCCTGATCCCTAAACCCACTCGTGATCCCAAGAGTGACGTTTCTGTGCTGTGCCTGACATACAGATGTGGCCCCTCTCTGCAGAGGACAATCTGAAGAATTATCCTGGCTATACCCAACACAAATCTTTGCTGATGTAAGTTAAAAATTTTTATGATATGTAGAGGTCTTGATACCTAATGCCAAATTGCTTTACAAAGATACGTCTCAATCTATAATGCCATCAGAACCATGCATCCTGAACAGGAACCTCATTGTTTAAAAAGTAGAAGGTGTGCACTGCGGTGTGTTTCTGCACATACACATGCAATACGGTGCCTTCTTCCAGTGTTTTTATTGAACTACTAAATAATGTTGACTCTTTTTACTCTGTATTTGTAAACTAGTCCTTTTTCATTTTTCTATCAAGGTCTTACTTTTTTTTTTAAGAGGATCACTGTCACTTTTGAACTCCTAGATCTGACACTGTAAAAATGCATACGATAAAGTTAGACACTGTCTTCAGAAATGATCTACTCGGCTGCCATTTCATAAGCACTTACTGTGTGTGAGACACACTGTGCATGATTTATTTCACTGAAGACTAACAATTTAGTCAGATTAAAATTATTAGCCTCTTTTCCTTGTTGAGGCTTTAAAGGGTAAAGTAGCTTGCCCAGAGTCACATGAGAGGGAGAGGGGAAGGGAGGCAGGGAATGAGTGGGAAAATTATTTTTCAGGAAACTGTACAAGTAGTAACAGTTATAATAGTCCTCTGTGTAACTGTGACTTTCTGTAAAGTAAATATTGGGCTGGCCAAAAAGTTCTTTCACATTTTCCTGTAACACCGTATGCAAAAACCTAACAAACTTTTTGAGCAACCTAATGTTACTTTCCCATTAATGTCCTCTGTAAAATTACAACGATTCCTTAAAGAATAAACCATAGCAGCATAACTGGAAAGCCTGAGGCAGCAGCTTCATAGAGATGATCACCAGGCTTTGGGAATGCTGTCCAGAACCTCCTTACTGATCTCCTGGCTGCTGTCATCACCAAGTCCTGATGACTGGACCTCCTACAATGGGATTTCTCTGAGACCTAAACTCAGGTACGCTTTGGAACATACAGCAATAAACACACTGTAAGATGCATTTGTGGGCAACAGGCACTGCGATCATGCCAACCTAAAGATTCCACAGGCTTAAGGACATTCTGTAAAGCAAATACATAACTTATTTTGCAATTGCAAAAACTCAAATTCTTTAAAATGTTTGTTTCAAAGAAAAGATATGAATTTTTAGTGTGGTTTATTTAATCTACTTCATATATCCAAAATCCATTATAAAATTTACACATATGATTAAATTTTAAAGGAATTATAAATAAGAGTGATAATACAGGCAAAATAAAAAATTACAATTCTATATATAAAGAAAATACCATTTTCCCTATGGCCAATTTTGGAAAAGATCAAATAAATATCTACTCATTTAAGTACACATCCTCCTAAGAATATACAGGCTCCAAAATAATCAGTCACTGTATTAGTACTGAAATGACCATCCTTTCCAGCGTCTTCCTTGCTTCATCACTTCCACCCCTCTCATTACCAACCCTCTTTCCACTCCTAGCCCTACTCTGAACTAAAAAGTTAAAAAAAAAAAAAAAATTGGCTCATCTCAGAAAAGCAAAGTTGGGTCAGAAAACCTAGAACTGCTTTTCACCACATTAACAGATGTAAGCAAAAAGGACTGACTGACGTATGATCAGGTCAAAGATGCAGAAAGAGCTTTTCATGAAGCAATATTTATGATTAAAAAAAAAAAACCTTAGCAAAATAAGAACAGAAAGAATAAAAGACATCTACCCTTACCAAAGCCTACAATAAATAGTCCTTAATGAAGAACTGTTAAAACATTCCCTTTAGAATCAAAATGAGACAAACATGTTCACGATCAATACTTCTAATCAACACTGTATGCAGGTCCTAGCCAACTTTATAAGTTAAGAGAAAGAGATTAAAGGTTAAAAAAAATTTAAGGAAAAAACAATTCATGAGTTTGGCAAAGTAACAATATTTTTATCAACATGAAAATCTCAACTGCATTTCTATTTTCCAGTAAAAAGAACAAAAGAAAATTTTCTCCACAGACACAATTCACAATAGCAAAAAGCAATCAGTAACTAAGAATAAACCTAAGAAAAGCTGTGTAATTTCTGCATGGAAAACAATCATAAAACTTTAAGCAAGCCATAAATAAATGTAAAGACATCATGTTCATAAATTAGAAGACAATACTGTAAGAAATGTCAATCCTCTCTAAAATCCACATTAATAGTCAATGTATTTCCAACCGAAATTCCCAAAGTATTCTTCTATAAAACAATACATTCATGCTAAACTTTACATAAAAAAGCAAAAATAAAAAAACAGTCAAAATGCTCAAGGACTCAAAACAAGACAACCTGCTCAGACATCAAGATATAAAATGAAACAACAGTAATTAATACAGAATGAATTTAAACAAAGACAAACTGGCAAATGACAGTAAAGTCGAAAAGCAGAATGCATAGTCCAGGAATACATACAGACTTGATGAAGAGGAAGCAAATCCCGAGGAACTGCACTGCAGATCACTGGGGAGAGACTGCTGCATGAATGGAGCTAGGGTAATTGACTGCTCATGAAGAAAGTAAAATCCCAATCCTACAACACACATCAATCAATTCTCATGGAATTAACGACTTTAATTTTAAAGGCAAAAATTCAAACTTTAGAAAAAAACACAAAAGTGGTCCTTTATAATCTGAAGGTAGGGAAGGAGAGCTCAATTTAGATAAAATATTAAAATTATTAACCACAAATGAAAAGACTGATAAAATTTATTATATTATTAGCATCAAAAACTTCTCCTATTGACACTTTAAAGAAATTGAATATACAAACCACTACGCTACAGAAAGCTATTGATGACATATATAACAGAGAAAGGATCAGTATCTAATACGTAAAGAACTGCTAAACTCATAAGAGCAAGACAAAGAAATCAATGAAACAATGGACCACAGTCATAAAGAGGCATTTCAGTAAAAAGAAACACAAAGGTTGAATCCCCAGTCTTGACATTTATAAGCTAAAACCACATAAAATACCATTTTATACCCATTTGATTAGTAAAAATTAAGAGCTTTAACAAGAATGTTGACAAAATGTTTATCAACAGGTACTCTCAGACACGCAGAATGTGGGATTCTCAATTGATAATCATTTTAGGTGATAATTTCCTTTTCTGCTTTGCTTTTCGCCTCTCTTCTTTTCACAGCTATTTGTAAGGCCTTCCCAGACAGCCATTTTGCTTTTTTTGCATTTCTTTTCCATGGGGATCCCTGTTTCCTGTACAATGTCACAAACCTCATTCCATAGTTCATCAGGCACTCTATCTATCAGATCTAGGCCCTTAAATCTATTTCTCACTTCCACTGTGTAATCATAAGGGATTTGATTTAGGTCCTACCTGAATGGTCTAGTGGTTTTTCCTACTTTCTTCAATTTGAGTCTGAATTTGGTAATAAGGAGTTCATGATCTGAGCCACAGTCAGCTCCTGGTCTTGTTTTTGTTGACTGTATAGAGCTTCTCCATCTTTGGCAGCAAAGAATATAATCAATCTGATTTTGGTGTTGACCATCTGGTGATGTCCACGTGTAGAGTCTTGTCTTGTTTCGTTGGAAGAGGGTGTTTGCTATGACCAGTGCATTTTCTTGGCAACACTCTATTAGTCTGCCCTGTTTCATTCTGCATTCCAAGGCCAAATTTGCCTGTTACCCCAGGTGTTTCTTGACTTCCTACTTTAGCATTCCAGTCCCCTATAAGGAAAAGGACATCTTTTTTGGGTGTTAGTTCTAAAAAGTCTTGTAGGTCTTCATAGAACTGTTCAACGTCAGCTTCTTCAGCGTTACTAGCTGGGGCATAGACTTGGATTACTGTGATATTAAATGGTTTGCCTTGGAGACGAACAGAGATCATTCTGTCGTTTTTGAGACTGTATCCAAGTACTGCATTTCGGACTCTTTTGTTGACCATGATGGCTACTCCATTTCTTCTGAGGGATTCCTGCCTGCAGTAGTAGATATAATGGTCATCTGAGTTAAATTCACACATTCCAGTCCATTTTAGTTCACTGATTCCTAGAATGTCAACATTCACCCTTGCCATCTCTCGTTTGACCACTTCCAATTTATCTTGATTCATGGACCTGACATTCCAGGTTCCTATGCAATATTGCTCTTTATAGCATCAGACCTTGCTTCTATCACCAGTCACATCCACAGCTGGGTATTGTTTTTGCTTTGGCTCCATCCCTTCATTCTTTCTGGAGCTATTTCTCCACTGATCTCCAGTAGCATACTGGGCACCTACTGACCTGGGGAGTTCCTCTTTCAGTATGCTATCATTTTTGCCTTTTCATACTGCTCATGGGGTTCTCAAGACAAGAATATTGAAGTGGTTTGCCATTCTTGTCTCCAGTGGACCACATTCTGTTAGACCTCTCCACCATGACCCACCCGTCTTGGGTTGCCCCGTGGGCATGGCTTGGTTTCATTGAGTTAGACAAGTCTGTGGTCCTAGTGTGATTAGACTGACTAGTTTTCTTTGAGTACTGTTTCAGTGTGTCTGCTCTCTGAGCCCTCTTGCAACACCTACCATCTTACTTGGGTTTTTTTTACCTTGGGCGTGGGCTATCTCTTCATGGCTGTTCCAGTAAAGCACAGCCACTGCTCCTTACCTTGGATGAGGGATATCTCCTTATAGCCGTCCTTCCTGACCTTCAATATGGAATGGCTCAAGAAAGGCAATACCAAAGAATGCTCAAACTACCTCACAGCTGCACTCATCTCACATGCCAGTAAAGTAATGCTCAAAATCCTCCAAGCCAGTCTTCGGCAATAGTGAACTGTGAACTTCCTGATGTTCAAGCTGGTTTTAGAAAAGGCAGAGGAACTAGAGATATCACCTGCCCCCCGGAGACAGAGGTGACAGTCACAGGGAGGGACAGGTGAGTTCCCTAGTTGGAGAGGGAAAGCCTCGACTAGTAGGCACACCCTGGAAGAACTGCGCTCCGCTCTCCCAGTGGGCCTGAGGGAGGGAGGCAGAGGGCTGAGGCTGCAGCCTGTTTCCCTGGTTCCGAGAGGAGATGCATGGAGGCTGCCTTTGGTGCCGGCAGGAGAGGCGAGGCTGTGCTCCCAGCAGGAGCAGGTGCAGATGCCCAGGGCTTCTGGGTAGGGGCCAGGTGTTTACTAACCAGTGTGTCATTTTTCCCTCTCCCTACCCATCCCTCACCCTCGGCATGCAGTGAGTACTGTGTGGAGGAGGTAGTGGAGGCGCGCGGAGACCAGCAAGGGGACCCCTTCCTCCCGGTCCCCTCAATCGGCTCGAAGGACCAGAGTCCACGTGAGGGTGAGTGAGCACCGGCAGGACACTTTGCAGTCATCTCTTCGTCTGGCCAGACCCCTTTCTGGGCACTGATGGTGGCTGTGACCCAGTCTTCCTGAAGCTCAGAGTCTGTCATAGAGACAGACATCATCCCTGCTGTCTTCACCCTAGAATTCTGGAGCCCAGCTGCCCACCAGTGGGAGCCCAGCTCTGCATCTCTCTTGAAGTGTAGCCTTGCTGGTCCATAAAATAGGGCATGGGTCCTATAGTCCCCCTTCTTCAGATAAGGGAACTGAAGCCCAGAAACCCATAGCCTCCTTACCTGACTTACCCCGTCAGGGCCCAGCTTTGGGCCCCTGACCCCAGCCACTCTCTTCCAGACTCGGGGGAGTCAGAGGCTGACTTGGAGTGCAGCTTCACCACCATCCATTCCTCCCCTCCACAGCCAGACCCAGAACCTCAGTTTGACACAATGCCCCCCATACCAGGTAAGCAGCGGCCACATGCAGAAAATGGCGGTGCGTGGGCCTGGCCGAGCGATGGCTGTAATATTTAACCACTGGCCATACATCAGTCCTGCACCCCCAGGTCCCTCCCCAGAAGACAGCCATTAGCCCCGCCTTCTCCGCCTGGTGGCCACAGGGTGTGTGATAGGCGAGTCCAGCTTCCTCCAGCGTTAAGTGGCTGGTGGCTCTCAGGGTGTCTTCCATGACTCATGCTGTTGACAGTTTTCTCCTGCCCACGCCCTCTGCCCAGGATGCCCAGGGATTGCAGGAGAGTTGCCCCGGCCCGAGGTGCCAGGCATATCCAACAGCTCCCTGCCCCAGACCCCTGAGCAAGAGAAGTTCCTCCGCCACCACTTCGAGACGCTTACTGATGCCCACCCTGAGGGTAAGCCCTGCCCCTCTCTGACACCTGCCTGGGCACACCGAGGATTGGGCTCAGCGTGGACGTCCCCAGGGTGCGGCTTTCCCTGCCAGGGCTGGCGAGACTGGTGGGAGGGCATGTGTTTTACTTTTTAGTAGGGACTGAGCAGCACGGTATCCTCTGCCAGCTCAATTTGCTCCCAAGGTGTGTGTCGTCTGTTTTTTATTTTTGACTGCATCGGGTCTCAGTTGCGTCATGCAGGATCTTTTCCTGGACCAGCAGGGAAGCCCTGTGTTATCTGTTGTTGAGGGTCTCTGAGGATCTGTCTGCTGGTCTGTCGGGTCTGCCTGGGCCCAGGGCTGGCTGGCTGGAGGGTTTCTGAGGGCTCCCTTGGCACCTTGCCCTAGAGCTCTTCCTCGGATCCCTGAGAGACCTGAAAGCCCCTGAGACCGAGGATGACTTCTTCAACCCCCGACTGAGCATCTCAGCCCAGTTCCTCTCCCGCCTTCAGAAGACATCCAGGTAGGAGTGGGTGAATTAGTGAACTCTCCCTGCAGGGCGGGGCTGTGTGCCCCTGAGCACCCTAAGGGCAGCCGGGCCTCCTGTTTACCTAACAGGTTTCCCTACACCTTCCCTTCCCGACTGCCCCGGCACCTCGTGAAGTCTTCAGAGGTCAGACTCACGGACCTCCGGGGCGAGCCCCCAAGAGTGGGTGCTGGCTCCACCTCCCCAGTCAGGACCAACGTGAGTACTGGGGCCGCCTCCCTCGAGACACGGGGCTTGGGAGCTGGGAGGCCTTGTCCTCACTGCAGGGCTGTGTTTGTAGGCTGTCCCTGGAGGAAAGGCTGAGGAGACGCTGAGGTGTGGGCCCCACTGTGTGAGTGCCCCCATCTCCCGGTGGAAAGCCCTGGGTGGCTCACTGAGCCGTGGTGGGGATGGCCGGGGGGCACTCGGACCACGCAGCCACGCCGGGTGGGGGGCCCTGTCTGTCAGCGCTGAGCTGGGCTGTGAGAGCAAGCCACCTGCTTCCTTTCCAGCCCCCTGCCTCACGGGCCTGGCGCCCTGCGTCCCCTCCTCCTCTGCGCTGCCCACAGACAAGAAGCCACCGGCACCCACAGCCCTACCCGCTGCAGGCCTGCCTCAGGGTGTCCACACCCCCACCACCCGCTCCCACATGGAGGCCACTGCCAGTTCCCATGCCAAGATGTCCCGCAGCATTTCCCTGGAGGAGCTGGCCTCCCGGAGCCAGGAGTGCCCGGCTGTCAGCACCACAGTAACGCACAGTTCTGACAGTGAGGGCCGAGAACCTGCCCCGCCCTCCCGGGGCAACCACGAGGCCCGCGCCAGCCTGAAGCTCAGCCTGTCGAGCATCTGTGACAGGCTTTTGCTGCCCCCACCCCAACTGGAGCCTCCCACCACGTGTGTCTGGTCCCAGGAGCCTGTGGACACCGAGCGCAATGTCACTGTTACGACAGATGGTTTCCCAGCCCACAGCCCTGCAGATGGGATCGCCTCGAGGCTGCACAAGTCCGCCTTTCTCCCAAGGTTCCTGGCCCCTGTGCACCTCGATACCCCTGTCCTCCCCGACAGTCCCCCGCTCCCAGCGGCCAGGCCTAGGGTCCTTGGCAGCATCGCCTCTCTCCGGGAGCCCACCCCTGGTGAGTAGCATCCTTAGGATGAAGGATTGTCCCCTAAGCTCATCCCATGTAACAGCTAGCTCAACTCCAAAGGCTACAGGCGCTGTGCCATTCATTCATTCATTTCCTTACATATTTAGTGATTACTTGTATATATTGGGCTTTGTTCTGGGCCCTGGGGACATGGGTGTGCTAAGTCACTTCAGTCATATCCAGCTCTTTGCAATCCCATGGACCAATGCCGCCAGGCTCCTCTGTCCATGTAATTCTCAAGGCAAGAATACTGGAGTGGGTTGCCGTGCCCTTCTCTAGGAGATCTTCCCGTTCCATGGGAGCTGATAGTAAATGAGACTACAGAAATTAATACCTTAACTGGAGGAGATGCCCTGTCTAAATTTTTTTTTTAAGGGAGAGGGAAAGAGTGGCTTTATTACTTTGCCAGACAAACAAAGGGGAAATACAGTAGGCTAGTGCCTCAAGAACTGTGCCCCCCTCCCTGAGCAGACTAAATCTATAAGGAAAGGGTTAAGTGTATCATGAAGCAAGGTGTGCTATGAAGAGAAGGAAGAGAAAGAAAGGGTTTATGGAGTGACAGGTGACTGATGGATGGTGAATGATGAGAAAAGGTTTCAGCGAGAAGATGGCATTTGAGCAGAAACCTGCTGGAGGGTTGGGAAAGGGACCCTGGGGACTGAGGAAAGTGTCCCAGGAAAAGGGGACAACAGTTGGGATTGGACCAGCCACCCTGGCTTCTTCAGATCAGCTGGGGAGTAAAAGTGTCTTTCTCATTTCCTCCCTTCCACCCCCAAAAGTGCCCAGTCCAGTCCAGGACTGCCCTGGACACTGGGAGGACCCCAGGGCGCCAACCAGCTTCCTACCTCCAGACCCCCTGGAGCTAAGCAATGTGGGGACTGTCGTGCACAGACTGCAGGCTGCCTTCCAGGAAGCCCTGGACCTTTACCACCTGGTGAGCCAAGCCCCAGGGTCAGGGGAAAGGGCTGAGGGGCTCCCTGGCACTGCCTGGCCCAGGTGGCCCCTAACAAGGTGGGCGCCCCTTGCAGATGGTCTCCAGTGATGAGGTGAACACCGAACAGCAGCAAGCACAAACTGAGCTGGCCTCCACTTTCCTCTGGATCCACAGCCAGTTAGAGGCTAGCGACTGGCTGGTGGGAACAGATGTGGCCACAGCCCAGGCCCCGCCCAGCCCAGGTGCCCCCTCCCCGCCTACCCTGTGCCCTCTGGCCAGCCCGGATTTGCGTGCCCTGCTGGAACACTACTCAGAGCTGCTGGTGCAGGCCGTGAGGAG
>SJYC01141525.1:0-57186 GCA_006408675.1 Madoqua kirkii
TAGGTGATAATTAAGTGATTGTCAATTACTTTAGGAAACATTTGGGATTATCTGTGAACAATCGTACTCTCAGGTATATACCTGAGAAATTCTTGTATATGGATGCCAGGAGAAATGTACAAGCATGCTCAGAGAAGCACTATTTGGTACAAAGGAAAAAAAAAACCAAAACATTGGAAACAACCTACATGTTCAATGACAGGAAAATGAATACACTTTAGCTTTTTCACGCAATGAAAATTTACAGAGCAATACAAAAGAAGGCAATGGCACCCCACTCCAGTATTCCTGCCTGGAAAATATCATGGATGGAGGAGCCTGGTGCACTGCAGTCCATGGGGTCGCTAAGAGTTGGGCACGACTGAGCGACTTCACTTTCACTTTTCACTTTCTTGTACTAGAGAAGGAAATGGCAACCCACTCCAGTGTTCTTGCTTGGAGAATCCCAGGGATGGTGGAGCCTAGTGGGCTGCACAGTCCAATCTATGGGGTCGCATAGAGTCAGCCACGACTGAAGTGAATTAGCAGCTGTAGTAGCAGCAACAAAGGAGCCACAGTCACCCAGAAGGATATAGATGGATTTCAAAAACGATGAACTCATCATAAGTCTTAAGACTGCACAATGATTTTTACCCAGCTCAAAAACCGCACAATTAAAATACATAGAGACACCGACAATTGTGTGTGTTTTTTTTTAAGCTATAAAAGTGATAAATAATTCAGGAAAAGTATTTTCCTTTAGGGGGCAGCAGGGAGACTGTATAGGGAAGGAACAAAGCTGCTTCCTCTATCTTCAAAAGTGGTGACTTCGTGAACTTTCACTTTATGCTTATTAACAATTTATAACTTATTTATTTTTCACATATGAAGTGTTGAAATACAATGTAAGATGGTTCAGGTAAAATGATCCTGTGAATTCTTAATCTGTATGTCACGCTTATCGTGCCAGGAAACAAGCATGTTTTCTCTGATCGGTGTTAAAACAACAGATCTACACGCAAAGCCAGACGTGAATAGTACAATTTACTATTCTCTCAGGAACCTGCTCCACTTTCAAAATAGCACAAGTTTCTGAGATAAGTCTTGCCTCCTTCTAAGGTGTTTACAATAAAAATCCCTCTTTTCTCTACCAAGAATAATCAGAATCAGAAGGTTGTTAAATACAGAAAAATTCTTCAGATAGATACAAAATATATGCACATTCATCAGCTAATCCTGTTATGAAGACCAAGACACGTTCTTTGAATACAGGTCATTTCTAGAGTACTGAACAAGATTGCCAGCATAGCCTACTGAGATTTTTCAAGCTCTCTGTGGTGAAGGACAGCTGTTTCATTTTTAAATTTTCCACCCATCATGGTCAAAAGGAGAAAAAACCCAAAACACTAACATGCTAGAGATTTAAAAAAAAACACAGAATACTAAAAAAAAAAGTTTTTAAAAGATTTACAAAATACAAATCCCAATTTTCTGCAGATTGGTAACAGTTTATGAACTAGTGTTGGTTTACAAAGTATAACATATAAAGCATGAACTTTGGAGCCAGACTGTCAGCCTTAGGTCCAGACAAGTTAATCTCTCTCTGGCTTTGTTTGTTCATCTATAGAGGGGATAACAAACAGTAATACCTACTTCAATGGGTTATTGTGAGGAGTAAATGAATATATGCTTAGCACTTAAAACAGTCCCTGACATACAAGTAACCTACATGTGTAAGCTGATGCTGTTGCTATTATTGTATAAAACCATACCCACAAATAGATGTTTTCTAAAACATCTGGTTGCCTCTCTAAAATGTAATGAGAAATGAAGATAATGAAAGCAAATGTTTTATATTTTTAGTTTCATAACTCTTTACCCATCTTTTGCATTATTAGTGCCCGATCACAACACTTCTCTCACAGCCCATCAGTGGTTGGTCACTGTGGCCGTCTGCCATCCAGGTCACACAAAGAGTGCAAAGCACAGAGCTGTGTTTCCTCCTTGTCTCCCAGGGACAAACCCATGGGACATTTTACAAAAATGGACACCCAAACAAGAGAACTTGCCAACAAAGACAAAATTACAGTAAAGAAACAGAAGCGATAATGTCAGAAATCAAATTCTAACAGAACATAAGTGGGGTTATAGAAAAAAATAGCTGACTCTAAGAATGCTGACACCTGTCGCCATTAAGGAGACTAAATACGTAGTCAGAGGAACTCTGTGGAGACAAACTTATCAATGAGAGTGAGGAAAGTGGTCGTGAAGAAAAGGGTGAAGATGTCCCACAGCAAGTGATGCCAGCAAAAAAATTCTCATTGAAAGAACTCACGGGTCTGTCTTATGACACCAAGAAGGCAACGGATGAAATGCTGGAAGCTGACCCAGACCTACAAGTATGACAATCTGGCCAAGGCATAAAAACGATACTCCATATTGCAAGCTATACCACAAGGGGGAAGGAAGCATGTGATTGCACACTTTCAGTTACAGCAAATATTATAGATCTAACCCATGTAAAAACACATAAATATCAAAAGGGCTAACCTACATTAGCAAAAAAAGAAAAAATGGTCTTTCAGAAGCAAAGAATACAACATCCATCCATTCATGTCCCTTTCTACAACTGGCTGTTCACCAAGTACCTCTGAAAATCACATTTCACAGTAACAGAATCAGAGACAAGTCCACCACTGGAAAATCCAGGCCCAAGGCTAAGTCTACTTCTTAATTTTCTCTAGCCATTTTTCCTACTGCTAGAAATATACAACATAAGCAAGTGTTTAGCAGCAATATCCCCAAAGTGCCAAATACTGAGATAATGCTCTACCAAAGTATATACTTAAGTGCAGTGTGTTCTCAGACTTCTGGGCCTGAACTGCAATACCACAAATGTCAAAATACCGATGGTTATACTGAGTCATCTATGCAATTTTTTAAAAAACCTTTATTCCATACTCTAGAATTAAAAGAACAATCTATGCAAAATAAAACTGGGAACCACTAATAAAATCAAATGTATACAACTCACTCTTAAAATTGCTTAATCCTTACATAATATTAAAAATTAAGTGAAGTAACAGGCAAATTCTGGCTGCTGTAAAGGTAATTTGTGTTGCTTACAAACAACATAAGCCAGTGCGCCACTCAGTGAGGGCTGCGGCAGCACACTGAAGACCTGATCAGGCTGGGCCTGTGGGCTTCAGAGAGGTCTGTGCCTGGGATGCCACACCGTGCGCTCCTAACTCCGGAGTCCTATGACCAAAACAAACATGTAATCATATTCCCGACAAAAATACAGATCCACATGTAAGGCACTCTGACAGAAAGAAAACCTCAGCTTTTAAACTTGAAGCAAGAATCTTAAATCCCCCAGTTTCCATTTCTTCATCTACAGAAAGGTATAATATGTATTCATAAAATTGAGCGACCCAGAAATAAAGTTCGAGGGGCACTTATTCCACTGTCTGGCTCTCTTCCCAGGGCTTAACTGTCACATTAGGCCAAGAGCACTCCCTCTGCAGAGATGCTGTCACTGCCGTTCTTGTAGTTTTCAAGGCCCAGAGAATTTAAGCAGCACCAGAGGTTAGGAGTTTCTGTTTGTTGATTCAACATCTGTCCCCAGCTGTGCTGGGGATACAAAGAAATAAGCCAATCTTTATCCTGAAAGAGACTAATGACTTCCTGTGGAAATGATACTTAAATATGTAAAAAGTAACAAGTCCTTAACAATTCTGTCCATACTAGATCACTGTTACAGATCACAATTATAACAGAAATTTGGAGAAAATTCCGCAATAATCTTTTTTCATGGGGCCCATGACACATCATATCACTAGCCATAATGTCTGGCTCTTTTCCAGGACTGCAAGCCTGTTCACTATTATCATATCTCCTGCACTAAGCGTAATGACTGATACATTGTAGTCTCCAATGTGTATATGCTGGCTGAGTGAGTGTATGAATTTAGCAAACAACATGATAAATGATTTAAGGGTACCAGAGTAAATGTGGCTAATTTAGAGTTATGGCCTCATTAAGATTGGTCATTCTGCCAAAAAGATTTCTTTAGAAAAATGAGAGATAAGGAGAGGTCATTAAAAAAAAAAAAAGTAATGGGCTAACTAGTAAAATTTAGAAAAATGTGTTATTTCCCCTATTTAAATTAATAAAAAAAGACTTAAAATACTCTCAAGTGGGCACCATGGTTTTATAGATAACAGTTCTTCCAAGCTAACAAAATAATTCAATTGCAGCAAGCAAATAACCACTTAGAAGATAAACTGTATGCCTGATATGTAATATTACTTCACAACTGTTTAAGCAATCATCAAACAGTAGATTCTTTCAAAGTCATTAAAAAATGCTTTGTCACACAATCTTCTTTAAAAAATAATGCTCATCTATTTAGTAATGGCAATTTGACAAAGATTAGAAAAGGACTTCTAACACCAGATGTCACATGCAAAGGCAGAGTATAAAACACTGAGTAATTAATATAAGACCTGTCTCAAGAAGCTCACAGTCTGAGAAGACCATACAGTGTAATGAGTACAACGCTAGAGTTCTGTGGATAAAACACTTTAGGAAAACAGATGAAGAAGTAATTGAACTATGCCTAGAGGACAGTGTTAGAGAAAGCTAGAGAAGTGATGACCTTTGATTTTGCCTTTTACGTTTAAAAACACCACCACCACTAACAACTTCCAAAGATATTTTTTAGATAGTTTAAATTAAAACATTTTTACAGGATTTCTTTGAGCATACCCAGTAACCTAGAAAAGGAGAATATTCTTTCCTCCTAAAAGAGTCATTTTATTTTTTAAATTAATTTATTTATTTTAATTGGAGGCTAATTACTTTACAATATTGTAGTGGTTTTTGCCATACATTGACATGAATCAGCCATGGGTGTACATGTGTTCCTGAACCCCCCTCCCACCTCCCTCCCCATCCCATCCCTCAGGGTCATCCCAGTGCACCAGCCCTGAGTGCCCTGTCTCATGCATCGATTCTGGACTGATGATCTATTTCACATATGATAACATACATGTTTCAATGCTATTCTCTCAAATCATCCCACCCTTGCCTTCTCCCACAGAGTCCAAAAGACTGTTCTATACATCTGTGTCTAAAAGAGGCATTTTAAATGCTATCCACCTGATTCCTAAGAGGGGGCGAAGAAAAGATTAATGCAAAAGTCCTTAAGAAAAAGCTTTGTTAAACTGAGACTGAGGCAACATCAGGAATCCCACAGAACAATAGATAAGATTTTTCAGTCACACTAAATAACAAAAATTATGCCAATTTTTTCAACAATTATTATCCCATTCTATGCATGTTTAAACTTTGTCTTTTATCTCCACTTATTGGACAGTTTAGTTAATTTCAGATATTGACTATTCATGTCTGAATTTACAACAAGGGGGAAACATATCAAAAAAGGACACATACCTTTTATTGTAATCATTTCACAATATATGGAAATCTAATCATCATGGTGTATGCTTTAAACTTACACAGTGATTATGACAATTATTCCTCAACAAAACTGGAATAAACAAAGAATAAGGGGAAAAAAATGTACTATTCTAAAAACTAGTCTTTAATGACCAAAGTGTGTGTGTGTGTTAAAGCTTTATGTTTAAAACACTGTCCAAATATGCTACACATCCTAAGATAAAATTGATTTTTTTTCTGTGTCTATCGTCTCTTAAAAAAAAACCTTACATATCTCACAGCTTTTCTGTTAGGAATGAAAGCAGCCATATGATGTCTAATGGATTTAACAGATAGAGAACATCAATACACACAAATACAAAAGCATCACATCATACAGTTTAATTTCTCAAAACAGCTGGTAATTTCTTAATGGAATTCTTTTTTTCCTAACTTCAAGAAGCTTTGCAGAGATATGTAAGTGGAAAATAATCAACATTTCCACATTTTGGCATACAAAGTATATCACTTCGTGTTGCCTACTATGCAGTAAAGAGGAACTGTCATAGCCTGAAATTCAGTCAACATACACACATACCATTTTGTGGCACATGCTCACAGCAGTGTATCTGAGTGTTGCTCTCAACCATCAGTATAAACACAAGAAGACAAATCAATAAAATAAAACTTCTCCAACCTATGCAAAGAAAAAAAAAGCTAGTACTTTTTATCTTTATTTTCTAGACTTAAACAACTCTTAAATGATTTAACAGGTTAATATCCACAAACCAAATGAATGCATCATTGCAGCACAATAATTGCCATAATTAATACTTTCATATCATCAGTAATTTTTATGTATGTATTTTAGACTGAAAAAAACATAAAAAAAAAAAAGTAATGGGCTAACTAGTAAAATTTAGAAAAATGTGTTATTTCCCCTATTTAAATTAATAAAAAAAGACTTAAAATACTCTCAAGTGGGCACCATGGTTTTATAGATAACAGTTCTTCCAAGCTAACAAAATAATTCAATTGCAGCAAGCAAATAACCACTTAGAAGATAAACTGTATGCCTGATATGTAATATTACTTCACAACTGTTTAAGCAATCATCAAACAGTAGATTCTTTCAAAGTCATTAAAAAATGCTTTGTCACACAATCTTCTTTAAAAAATAATGCTCATCTATTTAGTAATGGCAATTTGACAAAGATTAGAAAAGGACTTCTAACACCAGATGTCACATGCAAAGGCAGAGTATAAAACACTGAGTAATTAATATAAGACCTGTCCTCAAGAAGCTCACAGTCTGAGAAGACCATACAGTGTAATGAGTACAACGCTAGAGTTCTGTGGATAAAACACTTTAGGAAAACAGATGAAGAAGTAATTGAACTATGCCTAGAGGACAGTGTTAGAGAAAGCTAGAGAAGTGATGACCTTTGATTTTGCCTTTTACGTTTAAAAACACCACCACCACTAACAACTTCCAAAGATATTTTTTAGATAGTTTAAATTAAAACATTTTTACAGGATTTCTTTGAGCATACCCAGTAACCTAGAAAAGGAGAATATTCTTTCCTCCTAAAAGAGTCATTTTATTTTTTAAATTAATTTATTTATTTTAATTGGAGGCTAATTACTTTACAATATTGTAGTGGTTTTTGCCATACATTGACATGAATCAGCCATGGGTGTACATGTGTTCCTGAACCCCCCTCCCACCTCCCTCCCCATCCCATCCCTCAGGGTCATCCCAGTGCACCAGCCCTGAGTGCCCTGTCTCATGCATCGATTCTGGACTGATGATCTATTTCACATATGATAACATACATGTTTCAATGCTATTCTCTCAAATCATCCCACCCTTGCCTTCTCCCACAGAGTCCAAAAGACTGTTCTATACATCTGTGTCTAAAAGAGGCATTTTAAATGCTATCCACCTGATTCCTAAGAGGGGGCGAAGAAAAGATTAATGCAAAAGTCCTTAAGAAAAAGCTTTGTTAAACTGAGACTGAGGCAACATCAGGAATCCCACAGAACAATAGATAAGATTTTTCAGTCACACTAAATAACAAAAATTATGCCAATTTTTTCAACAATTATTATCCCATTCTATGCATGTTTAAACTTTGTCTTTTATCTCCACTTATTGGACAGTTTAGTTAATTTCAGATATTGACTATTCATGTCTGAATTTACAACAAGGGGGAAACATATCAAAAAAGGACACATACCTTTTATTGTAATCATTTCACAATATATGGAAATCTAATCATCATGGTGTATGCTTTAAACTTACACAGTGATTATGACAATTATTCCTCAACAAAACTGGAATAAACAAAGAATAAGGGGAAAAAAATGTACTATTCTAAAAACTAGTCTTTAATGACCAAAGTGTGTGTGTGTGTTAAAGCTTTATGTTTAAAACACTGTCCAAATATGCTACACATCCTAAGATAAAATTGATTTTTTTTCTGTGTCTATCGTCTCTTAAAAAAAAACCTTACATATCTCACAGCTTTTCTGTTAGGAATGAAAGCAGCCATATGATGTCTAATGGATTTAACAGATAGAGAACATCAATACACACAAATACAAAAGCATCACATCATACAGTTTAATTTCTCAAAACAGCTGGTAATTTCTTAATGGAATTCTTTTTTTCCTAACTTCAAGAAGCTTTGCAGAGATATGTAAGTGGAAAATAATCAACATTTCCACATTTTGGCATACAAAGTATATCACTTCGTGTTGCCTACTATGCAGTAAAGAGGAACTGTCATAGCCTGAAATTCAGTCAACATACACACATACCATTTTGTGGCACATGCTCACAGCAGTGTATCTGAGTGTTGCTCTCAACCATCAGTATAACACAAGAAGACAAATCAATAAAATAAAACTTCTCCAACCTATGCAAAGAAAAAAAAAGCTAGTACTTTTTATCTTTATTTTCTAGACTTAAACAACTCTTAAATGATTTAACAGGTTAATATCCACAAACCAAATGAATGCATCATTGCAGCACAATAATTGCCATAATTAATACTTTCATATCATCAGTAATTTTTATGTATGTATTTTAGACTGAAAAAAACAAACAGAAAAAGCTTGTAGGCACTACTTCAAATGAGAGATCAAACTCAGTTATCATCAAGAAATGTGACAATCATTGTATGCCTTCTGATGTGATACATGGGGACATCCTCAATACTACCCTCTGTAAAATACTTGTCAAATATGCTATACCTCAATCTATCTATAAGGAGAAATAAAACAGAAAAATTCAAATTACAGAACAACTTCTAAGACCACCTGCCTGGGTGGGAAGGAGCAGGCGCGTGCGTGCGTGCCCAGCTACCCAGTCATGTCCAACCCTTTGGGACCGCACAGACTGTAGCCCACAAGGCTCCTCTATCTATGGATTTCCTAGGTAAGAATACTGGAGTGAGCTGCCATTTCCTCCTCCAGGGGATCTTCCCAAATCAGGGATCAAACCTGTGTCTCCTGCATTGGCAGGTAGATTCTTTACCATTGAGGTCACCAAAAAAAGCAAGAGTTCCATTCATGTTAAATGTGCCAGGTCAAGGGTCTCCAAATGAAAACTCAGAAAGTCACGCGAGCACAAGGGTGCAGGTCACAGAAGGCAAGTGATCCAGAGAGGTACACTTGAGTCACTCGTGCTGGCAGCAGCAAGGGCCCTGTGCCAGTGGCCCAACCAGACAACCACCTGGGCTGGGCTTACCTGGGGCTCGCCCTCCTTGCACTGCTGCTCAGTTTTTTGAGGCTGCATTCCTAGTCTCTCTACCAGTTTTGTGAGTTACTTGCCAGCCTCCCAATTCATTCCTTTTCCATCCAAATTGCCCTGTCAATTTCTGCAAGCTGCAACCAAAGAGCTTGAATGAATTATAATGAATATTCTGGACTTAAATACAAAGCTAACTTCCTTCCTAATTTAAAGCCATTCCTATAAATAAACAAATCTTAACTATTGTTACAAATGGAACTCTGAGATACAGACTATAAAGATATTGTGAAATTAAAAGTGACATAAATCAGCTTTTTGAGACATTTACTAAAAATAACACTTTAAGTTTCAAAGTACAAAATTTGAACACTAAAGTATAAAAACATCCAGAAAGAAGAGATGACAAAACACCAAGAACATTTTAAACTGTATCAATCAAAAACTAAAACAGCTTTCCAGAAAAAGAAAACACTGATGCATGTTTTGAGAAAATAGGAACCCTAGAATGATACTAGTTTTTACAAAGTGTTTCCGCTGGGGTAAGAAGCCTTCTTTTTGCTTTATGAAAACCAAACCATAGGCTTCCCTGGTGGTTCAGTAGTAAAGAATCTGCCTGCCAATACAGGAGACACGGGTTCAACACCTGACCTGGGAAGATCCCACATGCCAAGGAGCAACTAAGTCGGTGCACCCCCCCCCAAAAAAGCTCCAAGAACAGTAATGAAAACAATTCTCCAGCTGGGTCTACCTTTTCTCTAAATCTCTACCTCATACATTTCCTTACTAAAAACAAACACATAAGTAAAACTACTTTTCACTGTTTCTGAAAACCTTTCACAATTCAACTCAAAATTGAATTTTTAGCTATATTAAAAGCTCACACTTCTTACATCCTTGATAGTAGTATCCAGTAGTCATTTAAATCCTCTAATCCATTTGGTACACTAAAGAAGTACATTCAGAGGAAGTAAAACATATGTGAAGGGGAGTAAGAACATTTAAAGCTATAGGAAACATCTGCTTCAGAGAGGAAAGAGCGCTAGTAATATCTGTGAGTACCTATGTGTACCATGAATTTTGCTATAGTCCATAATCTCTTTGGAAAACACTAGAAAACAGATGATGCTATCCCTTTTATGAAAAGTAAATGACGAAAATTAACCTCAAAACTGGTTTACTTACCTGTCAGTGCAAACAAGGCATTGGTTTGACTCAAGCACAGATCTGCCTGGCCGTAAAGGTAGTGTTTTACCCACAACAAATGTCTCAATGGGCACATTCTTCTTATAAAAGTTTTTCTTCACTGATATTTTTCTTATTAGAAAAACAACAGTAACCATTACCCTGAACAAGTAGAACCTGTGGGATGTAACGACAAAGCAACTTTCTGTTCACTATCTTTGGTGACAGTGCCCCTGAACTTTCATTATGATTTTGGTCATTTTCAAGTTATAAAAACTGAGCTTAGAAACTGATAGATCCTGTTCAGCACTGCATAATTGTCAAAATTTTCATCCGAGGTTACAGTTTCTCCCCTATGCCCGACTCTGCCTAAGGCAGGCTGCTGTTTAGTAGCTAAGCCGTTTCTGACTCTTTGAGACCCCGACCCCGTGGATTATATAGCCTGCCAGGCTCCTCTGTCCAAGGATTTCCCAGGCAAGAATACTGGAGTGGGCTGCCATTTCCTTCTCCAAAAGCAGGCTAGCAGGCATTATTAGCGGACTGCAATTTACCCCTCTTCCTTCCACCTTAGTAACCCTGGGTGAGGCAATTAAGGGTCCCCATAGGACATGCGCACTCTCTTAGCTCACAAGTGCATAGAGCCCCCTGTGAGAAACTGCTTCCAGGGTCCTGGCACGCTCTCAGCCACTCCAGCCCTTTGAGATCTCTCACTGCGTTCCCTTGATGAAGAACATGCATCTGCTCTGGGCATCCAGTCATCTATTCCCTGTTTCACTCCTCACCACTTTGCTCCAATGAGCTCTCTCTCACTAGTGGCCCTCATAGGATCCACAGGAATCATGTAACCCTTGCCCCAAAGAACAAGAACCCACCAGAGCAAACAGCTTTTCCTTCACCCAGGCATGAGAGACAGACATCAATCCACTGTGTCCCCCGAACTGAATCAATCACTGAGTAAGCTCTCCAAGTCACTACCCGTACTTGGGGTGGAGGGAACACTGAGATGGGAAGGGAGTCAAAAGAAACTCACATTAACTACTTGGTTCAAAAACTCTTCCAATGTCTAATTTCCTGAATCTTTATATACCAACAGAAGGGATAGGTGTTAGAAGTCACAAGATCCATTTTCTGGCTCTTTCTCTTGCAGGACCTGCCTTCTGTTCTTACAACTCATTTCAGAAATGTGCATCTACTGACTTAGAGATAAACTCAGAACAAAACAGCTTGATTTTAACATCTTATTACATAATATATTTAATTTTTTTTCTAAAATTCCCACCAAAAGCAGGAAGAAAACTCTATAATCCCACCAGTTAGTCACTGCTAACTGGTTTTCATTCTGTAGAGTCTATTTGTCATCTGAAAATTTCTTATTTCAAGTTTTAACTTTTAAAAATCATGGAAAAAAGCACTCATTTTCCCACATAACCTAAGCATGACATTCTGAGATGAGACTGGGCACATTCAGGGTGACACGGCCATAGACTAAGCATGGCATTCTCAGACACCAAGTCTCCACTGGACCAACCAGTGTGCAGGGCGGCTTGTGAAACCTGTCTATCTATGTCATTCTCCAAAGTCAAAACCTCTTTCATGGCTCCCTATTGCCAAAGTTAAATTTCAATCTTTTTAAATGAAGCATAACCTGTACGGTCTCCTACATCTGTTAACACCTCTAAATGTGCCTTTAAACCATGTATTCATCATAGAAAAATCATACTGCAAGAAAAATGTGAATGTCAGAGGAGTTTCTGATCATGGAAGTGGATCTACACTCAGATGAATTTGGTCAGCTCCCCGGTAGCTACTGAAAGTAGGGAAGGACCCAGTTTTATCAAGTCTATGAGGCTGAAATCACCAAGAACAAAAGTGCAAATATGCTACTCTTTTATAACTCAGTAAAAACCAAGCTTGCAGCAGGGATCAGCCCCCACATGATTGTAAATACAACTATCACTGCACATACATATGTAACTTATTGGTTCCACACTCACTGTCACAATTGCCAAAAAGTTTACCTAATACTTAACAAAGACTTCTGCAAACTAAATTTATTTAAAACTGGATCTGGGGATTAATTTTTCAAAGTTTTACACATAATTTGCCATCCATTCACAGAGCACACATTTAAAATTTTGTTTGAAGGCCACCTTTCGGCAGATGAGTGAGAAATACATTCCATTTAACATGAGACCAAGAAAACAACACTCATAGTTCTCAGCCCAAAGCATCTTCACTCTTCTCAGAAGTTTATGTCAGTAAAAACTCACAGGATTTAAAAAGTGCCTGAAGAAAGAAAAATAATCATTTCTCTCCTGAAGTTGACAATAGTGGCATTCACTCAAGAAGTACACCAGAACAAGGAGTGTGGGCAAATACTGACATGTCTCTGTGTAACTGCGGGGGGTGCGTGCACTCATGCACCATGCATACATGTGAAGAGATGTCTGCAAACACGGTCACCAAAACAGTGACCACTTAGATGGTGATTTCTACTTTCTTCTTTGACTTTTCTAAATAGTTTCTATATTTAAGAGTGTGTATTTTTTTTACAAGAAAAGAAGAATGCTATATTATTATGGTATGAAAAGCTACCGTAATCAAAATATGTGGTATTGGCAGGAGAGACATGCAGACCAGTGAAACAGAGATGAGAGTCCAGAAATAAAGCCATATATCTATGGTCAATTAATTACCAACAAAAACGCCAAGGCAATTCAACAGGGGGAAAGGACAGTCTCATCAACAAAGAGTGCTGAGACAACTGGATGATATACAAAAAGATGAATTTAGACATCTTCCTCATACTATACAGAAAAATTAGTTTAAAATGGGTCAAAGACCTACATGTAAGAGCTAAAACTATAAAAAAAACTTTTAGAAGAAAACAGAGGAATAAATCTCATGACCATGGATTGGGCAAAGATTTCTTGGGTGCAGCACCATAAACCCAAATCTAAAAAGAAAAGAGAAACTGACCCTGTTAAAACTCATAAACCTTGCAACTCAAAAGAGACAATGAAAAAAATAACAAGATTTTTTTTTGTCTTTTTTCCCATTGACTAGGAGAAAATACTTACAAATCATGTACCCAATAAAGAACCTGGATCCAGACTATGTAAAGAATCCTTCCAACTCAGACAACCCAATTAAAAAATGGGCAAAGATTTGATAAACATCTCACTTTAAAAGATACAAAAATGGCTTTAAAAGATATTCAACATTAGTCATTAAGGAAATGGAAATCCAAACCACTGTAAAGTATCACTTCACACCAACTAATAAAATTGTTATAATCCAAAAAGACAATGAAAAGTGCTGGGAGGATTTGGAGAAACTGAAACTCTCATATGCTAGGTCTAGTTAGAAGTTTCCAAAAAAAAAAAAAAAATTTACTATGACCCCGCAATTCCATCCCTAGGCATCTACCCAAAAGACATGAAAACATACAGTCACACAGATGTTCATAGCAGCATTATTCACAGTGACCAAAAAGTAGAAACAATCCAAATGTCCATCAACTTGTAAATGGATTAAAAAAAAAAGTAGTGTATCCATATAATGGAATACTACACAGCAACAAAAATGAACAAATTATTGGTGTACACAGCTGACACCTGAATAACATGAGTTTGAACTGCACAGATCCACTTACGTGTGGATTTTTTTCTAATAAATATGCAATGCAGTAAGTACTACACAATGAGGTTGGCTGAACCTAAAAATGCAGAACTGAAGATACAGAGGGCAGACTGTAAAGTTACAGATTCTCAATTGTGCAGACAGTCAGCTACATAGTTCAAAAGTTAGCTGTACCCTTTTCCCATCTTCCTTAAGAACCTTATACACCATGGCCATAACTTTTGCAGTTTGAGGTGTGACAGCAAAACAGCATAAACTGCTTTTTCCTTCTTCACAATTTCACAGATTTGCTCTTACCTTAGATCTTTAGCAACCTCAGAAGACGAGTTTTTTTTTTTTTCTTTCCTTATTAAGTCAAGAACTTTCACTAAATAATTCCAAGCAGTCTTTTCCAGTATCCTCAACTAACTCACGACAAGGCTACTTAAGAGTTCCCATTTTACAGAAGATGAGGGGGAAAAGTGTATATAAAGATTAGGCACAGCGAATTAGTTAAGAAGCCCTGATGTACAAAAAATGTGACCTTGCTACAAGGGGGGAACAAGTGCCTATGATAGACTGCTTTAGGGCACCTGTGTAACCCATATTTTATAACTTGAGGACAGTTTCCTGTAATGCCATAAACCAGTCACACTTTTTGGGAAACTGTTTTTCCATCTCTCACTTGTGAGGCCCAAATAAGACGTTAGAAGGGGTCTGAGAGACCAGAGGCCGTAAAAGGACTTCACAAAAAGCTTTGCTTGTATACCTAAACTAGGAAGAAATTTTGAAGTGCTTAAATATTTTTAAAAATTATTTAAATGCATAAGCTGTCTACCTACTCAAGCTAGGCAAATTGAAAATGGTTTAGAAAGTTAAATTTGATTGTAATAAAACTAACATACACTATCATTTTTTAAAAGTTGCTTATAAAGAAAGAACACTGAAAATCAGCTAAAATGAAGTTCTTAAACAACACGCATTAAATATGCTAATAGACTACTCAGAAGGGGTCAGGGACACATGCCAAAGCCAGCGCACTGGCCAGTTGTCACCATGACACACGCTGCAGTGGAACTTGGGCACACCCATTTCAGAGCGCTGCCAACCCCAGGCTACATATTTTGACTATTGCTTCAACATACTGTTCTATAAATAAAAAGAAGAAGCTTTAGTTTAACTATATTCACATTTTAATATAGGAAGTCCCACTTACCAAAGACTATTTCCAAAAGGCTTCAGCTTCTCAGTTTTAGGCATCAACCTACTTTTACCCAGTACCAACATGCCTAGCGGATCATTCTACATTTCCGAGTCTAAATCCATGTACACTTTAAGACAAATGAATGGAATACATGAAGCTGATTTCTTGTACTTTCAAAAACAACTTGGTAAATATACTTAATATCAGAACACATTAAATATTTAAGTCAAAAGAAGTTCAAATGTAACAATCTTCAGCAAGGAAAGTCAGCTTTCAATACTCCACAAGAATGCTTGTTGACAGAAATAACTGTAAAGGACAATTTAGAAATTCCAAGTTGATAAAATGGAGCCCTACCACTTAACAACAAAGCAAATATGAAAACTGCAAGTTTAAGCCTCTCTCCAACTAACTACACTGGCCTCTCACTCTCCTATAACTAAACTATCTCAAAACCTAAAGAAAAAGAAGCCTCACTTACAAACACTGTGTTTGCGACCCAAGCTGGCAGGGAGTAAAAACGTAATTACAGGGCTGCGCTTCAAGCCAAACTTCAACTTTTTCTAGCTGTGTGTTCTTAAGCAATCGTATCTATCTCTCAGTCCTCAGTTTCTTCATCTGAGATAATGAAGATCACTTACGACTCATGGCTTCGGGGCAAGATTTTTAAATTAATTTTAATAATATTTGGGCTTCCCTTGTGGTTCAGCTGGTAAAGAATCCACCTGCAATGAGACCTGGGTTCGATCCCTGGGTTGGGAAGATCCCCTGGAGAAGGGAAAGGCTACCCACTCCAGTATTCTGGCCTGGAGAATTCCATGGACTATACAGTCCTTGGGGTCACAAAGAGTCGGACATGACTGAGCAACTTTCACTTATTAGTATTTGTGACTGTGTCTGCAAGTTGCTCAGTCATGTCCAACTCTTTGTGACCCTATGGACTATACAGTCCATGGAATTCTCCAGGCCAGGATACTGGAATGGGTAACGTTTCCCTTCTCCAGGGGATCTTCCCAACCCAGGGATCGAACCCAGGTCTCTGCAAGTTGCTCAGTCATGTCCAACTCTTTGTGACCCTATGGACTATACAGTCCATGGAATTCTCCAGGCCAGGATACTGGAATGGGTAACGTTTCCCTTCTCCAGGGGATCTTCCCAACCCAGGGATCGAACCCAGGTCTCTCCCATTGCAGACAGATTCTTTGAGCTCCAAGTATTTTGTGAAGCTCTTGGCAAACATTTGTCACACTAGAAGCACGAATCAAGTGCAAAAAATAACATCAGTGCTAGTGATGCCACTCTGTCTAACCCTATCAGTGACGGAAATGCCGTCAAAATTTGTCACACATAGGCTATCCAATTTGTGGAAGGAGCACATACAGTTGAGGGTGTAGGGAAGGTTTCACCTTTCAAAAATTAAACACAATAACAAAAACAAACAAAAAACAAATACACCACCCTTACAGCAGAAAGTGAAGAAGAACTAAAGCGCCTCCTGATGAAAGTAAGAAAGGAGAGTGAAAAAGTTGGCTTAGAACTCAACATTCAGAAAACTAAGATCATGGCATCCCATCACTTCATGGCAAATAGATGGGGGTTAACAATGGAAACAGTGACAGACTTTTTTTCTCGGGCTCCAAAATCACTGCAGATGGTGACTGCAGCCATGAAATTAAAAGACCTTAATCCTTGAAAGAAAAGCTATGACAAACCTAGACAGCGTATCAAAAAGCAGAGATATTACTTTGCCAACAAAGGCCTATCTAGTCACGGCTATGGTTGTTCCAGTGGTCATGTATGGACGTGAGAGTTGGGCCATAAAGAAAGCTGAGCCCTGAAGAATTGATGCTTTTGAACTGTGGAGTTGGAGAAGACTCTTGAGAATCCCTTGGACTGCAAGGAGATCCAACCAGGCCATCCTAAAGGAAATCAGTCCTGAATATTCACTGGAATGACTGATGCTAAAGCTGAAACTCCAATACTTTGGCCACCTGATGCGAAGAACTGGCTCTCTGGAAAAGATCCTGATGCTGGGAAAGATTGAAGGCAGGAGAAGGGGACAACAGAGGATGAGATGGCTGGATGGCATCACCAACTCTATGGACATGAGTTTGAGCAAGCTCTGTGAGTTGGTGATGACAGGGAGGCCTGGCATGCTGCAGTCCATGGGGTCGCAAAGAGTCGGACACGACTGAGTGACCGAACTGAACTATAATACAATTTGATATAAACAAAAGCAAAGTAACGTTCCTGAAATCCTTAAAGATCACAAGTAATTTTTTCCCCCAAATCAAAAGGTATCTGAACATGTTACACATTACTTTTTAAGTAAATGTTATTAGTTGGCAACTAACTTACCTTGGGGAAAATTAATCCCAAAATCCACGGAAGTCATTGCATAGAGGTTTGCCCTCAAAAACAGGTCAACCAAATGAACACCAACAAATATACATATTGTGTTCTTACTAAATGTCAGCTACCTCTCTAAAGTCAGATTTACTGAAATACAATTTATATATGTTGGGAAACACCTTTCTATAGGTCTGTGTTTCTAACATGCTGCAAGCAGAGGTAATGACTGTCTTTTTGCTCTGGACTATATTTTCAAGGACATCTGTGGAGCAAACAGCCTTGAGAGATAAACACAGTGACTCCCTCTAGAGCAAAGGACGGGCATGCTTACTGCTCAGTAGAAATGATTTGGGTTCCCTCAATGAAGGGCTTCTCTCCAATAACATGGGCCATTATGGGTACCCGAGGATCAGGAAATTACACTATTACAAAGGCCGATACTCTGGCTACTGCTATTAGTAACACTGAGAGGAATCCACTACCTTCAGCTCTTACCCAGGAGACTCCTGTCTTCTGCCAGCATCCATGAACATGTAGCGGGGAAACTTACTAGCTTGCAAGCAGGATAAGATCTCAGGTTGTCATGGTTCGGGGCAGTTTTGGCAACATGAATGGGATACTGACAGAGCCAGGACTCAAAGAGAGAGAATAAAGGTCCCTGAAGAGAGAGTTCTGGGAAATGAGAAGACACACTGGAATCTCAGAGTTATTCTAGTGGTGGGTGGAGAGAAGGCAAGAATAAGAATCCACTGTCCTGTTAATGAAAGGAGTTGAATTCATGTTTAAAAACTGAGCAGTGAGAAGTAGGATCAAAATCAGGCACTGAAATGATGACTTGGTTGTTACTCAGTTCTACCCTGGGCTGGCAGAGGAAGGGATGTGTCATGACAATGGGCAAAAGTCCTGTGTCTCCAGGTGAATAGCTGTGACTGCTGAGCCAGAGTCCCCAAAGCTAAAATAGACTGCATAAGTAAAGACTACCTTGCTGAAAATAAAGAGCTTTGAATGATGGACTGGAAAGAAGTTTCTTTGGCGGAATTACAAGGGAATGACCAAAAGTGAATGCAAAGCCTTGACTACGGGTACAGAGTTGCTCTCCGCTACATGCCCCCTTCTCTCTCTCCCTCTCTACTCCTCCTCCCAAACTCTTCTGCTTTATAGAGGAAAATAATAAGGGATAGGGCTGAGGTCTCCCTGACCCCCAGAAAACCACTCATACCCCTCAGAAGCTGGCCAGGAAACTTTAGAGAAGAACTCAAGTTTTGTGGCTCTCTTGGATACAGACACCCACGTGGTCACTCTCTAATCTCGTCCCATACCCAGATTCAGTGAGTAGGATGCGGGCAACATTTACAGTAGGGAAGGGAAATAAAGAGACTTAAGGCTGAGGCTCTCTCGGCCAATTCAAAGTCCTCCTGTTGTTGCCTCTACATCCATCCTATGGTACAGGATGAACTTCCCCATCCTGTAAGTCCCAGAGGGGACTCTCCCAATCAGGAAGGGTGTGTGTAGGAAAGTGCTAGTACCTTTGGGGCTCCACAGCCCTAAGAACCATTTCTGGTGACAAGTCTCTGTGACTCATGATTTTACTGACTGGAGCCTCTGATAAAGGTGCCATCTGGAGGTGCCCCTGGGAACATAGACTCTTCTGCCTCCCTGACACAGCTATCAGGCCAACTGCTTTTGTTAAGCAGCTGGCTACTGGACTTCTGTGGAAACAGAAAGCCTGACTCAGGGAGGCTTCATGAGTTCCAGTCTGATGCTTCTACTTTGGGGTGGGTCAGCTCATATTCAATGACTAACAAGACGGAGAGTCAACTGAAAATGCATGTTTGAGAATATATCTGGATTGCCTTAGCTCCACAACAGCTGAACTTTACATGAACAAGAGGTGGAGAGCCCTCTGGGGAAACTCATCCTCTACTTTACCACTGGACACAAAGTTATGGGCTCAGTGGAGCCCACATCTATAAACCCTGTATTGCCAGACCATCCACTGTCAGTACTTGAGCACTGATTACTATCAGTTCTTTCATGGACTTTAGCAAAAGCCTCTGAACTTGCTCAACTGTATTCGGTCTTACGTTACCGTCAATCCATTCTCCAAAAGCTTTGAGAACAATCTTTTGAAAAGATAAATGAGTATTTCTCACCCCCTTTAAAGTCCTATAATGGATTCCCAAGGCCTTTGGTCCAAACTCCCCTGAACCTGTTAACATGACTCAGCCAGCCAGCCTCAGAGCACACTTCCTGTCCACCTTTTTCCCACATCTCCTTCATACCTTGCAGTACTGCCACACAGAACTAGTAACTGTTTGTAAGATGCACAGGATTTTTTTCATCTCCAGGCTGTGGCCTCTCCTTCCTATGTCCATGTATTTCTCCTTTTGCCAGACTGACTAATGGTCCACTCTTCAGATCTCAGTTTAGATGGCATTACAAGATGGGTGTTTATCCTGGCTCATATTTTGAGAACAATCTTTTGAAAAGATAAATGAGTATTTCTCACCCCCTTTAAAGTCCTATAATGGATTCCCAAGGCCTTTGGTCCAAACTCCCCTGAACCTGTTAACATGACTCAGCCAGCCAGCCTCAGAGCACACTTCCTGTCCACCTTTTTCCCACATCTCCTTCATACCTTGCAGTACTGCCACACAGAACTAGTAACTGTTTGTAAGATGCACAGGATTTTTTTCATCTCCAGGCTGTGGCCTCTCCTTCCTATGTCCATGTATTTCTCCTTTTGCCAGACTGACTAATGGTCCACTCTTCAGATCTCAGTTTAGATGGCATTACAAGATGGGTGTTTATCCTGGCTCATAAGATTGCTGCTGCTGCTGCTGCTAAGTCGCTTCAGTCGTGTCTGACTCTGTGCAACCCCATAGACTGCAGCCCACCAGGCTCCCCTGTCCCTGGGATTCTCCAGGCAAGAATACTCATAATATGAGGTACCTGCGAAATTCATACTGTCTATTCTCCTGTCTTTGCTTCTACTGTTAAAAAGGGATCACTAACATTTTATTCACTGTTGTATAACCCTGCTTATGTGATCAATAACTATTTGAGTAATCAATAGCAATCATATACCACATATTGTGCCAGGTGTAAAAGAAATATATCAAACAAAAATTTTAATGATCATTCAACTTAAAAATGCATCACTTCAATAAAATTACATTCTTCCTTCCCTATTATGCGGCACTGAAATAAATACAAAAATCTCACAACAGTGTTGGAAGGCATGTAGCAAAGATAGTATTTTTCATATCTCACAGATAATGTAAGAATATTAACACTATCAGGAAAGAGCAAATCAGGATTTAGATGTTTTTGTCCATACATACTAAAATTTTGCACGGAGACTACCAATAAGAGCACAAGTCAAGAATTCCCTGGCGTCCAGTGGTTGGGACTCCAGGTTTTTGCTGATGGCCTGGGCTTGGTCCCCAATTGGGGAACTCAGATCCCACAAGCCCTGTGGCGTAGCCAAAAAGAAGAGTACAAGTCAACAAACTACAAAAGCCCACTTCAAGATGTAGCCAATCTCCGTTTTCATTTAAATTAGTGCCTTTAATTCTCCATTACCCACGTTAAGAACAGAAAAATGGCATAAATAATCCCAAATATAGGAAGCATTACTATAAACAAAACTAGTGCAGGTGATGGAACTCCAGCTGAGCTATTTCAAATCCTAAAAGATACACTATTACAGTGCTGCACTCAATATGCCAGAAAATTTGGAAAACTCATCAGTGGCCACAGGACTGAAAAAGGTCAGTTTACATTCGAATCCCAAAGAAAGGCAGTGCCAAAGAATGTTCAAACTACTGTACAATTGTGCTCATTTCACACTGCAAGCAAGGCAATGCTCAAAATCCTTCAAGTTAGGCTTTAGCAGTACGTGAACCAAGAACTTCCAAATGCTCAAGCTGGATTTAGAAAAGGCAAAGAAATCAGAGATCAAATTGCCAACATTCACTGGATCACAGAATTAGCAAGAGAGCTCCAGAAAAACATCTATTTCTGCTTCACTAACTATGCGAAAGCCTTTGACTGTGTGGATCACAACAAACTGTGGACAATTCTTAGAGATGGGAATACCAGACCACCTTACCTGTCTCCTGAGAAACCTGTACGCAGGTCAAGAAGTAATAGTTAGAACCAGACATGGAACAACGGACTGGTTCCAAATGGCGAAAGGAGTATGTCAAGGCTATATTATCACCCTGCTTATGTAACTTATATGTAGAGTACATCACATGAAATGTGGGGCTGGATGAATTACAAGCTGGAATCAAGATTGCAGAGAAAAATATCAATAATCTCAGATATACAGATGATACCATTCTAATGATAGAAAGCAAAGAGGAACTGAAGAGCCTATTGATAAGGGTGAAAGAGAAGAGTGAAAAGGCTGGGTTAAAACTCAACATTCAAAAAACTAAGATCATGGCATCCAGTCCCATCACTTTACGGCAAATAGAAGGGGGAAAAGTACAAACAGTGACAGATATTTTCTTTTTCTGGGCTTCAAAATCACTGCAGATGGTAACTGCAGGCATGAAATTAAAGACACTTGTTCTTTGAAGGAAAACTATGACAAACCTAGACAGCATATTAAAAAGCAGAGATATCACTTTGCCAACAAAGGTCCATACAGTCAAAGTTATGGTTTTTCCAGTAGTAATTGCACGGATGTGAGAGATGACCCATAAAGAAAGCTGAGTGCTGGAGAACTGATGCTTTGGAATTGTGGTGCTGGAGAAGACTCTTGAGAATCCCCTGGAAAGCAAGGAGATCAAATCAATCCTAAAGAAAAGCAACCATGAATATTCATTGGAATGACTGAAGCTTAACAGGGTTAGGGTTAACCTACTGGAAGCTCCAATACATTGGCCACCTGACACAAAGAGCTGGTTCACTGAAAAAGACCCTGATGCTGGGAGAGACTGAGTCCAGGGGGAGAAGGGGACAGCAGAGGATGAGGTGGTTGAATGGTATCACCAACCCAATGGACATGAATCTAAGTACACTGCAGGAGACAGTGAAGAACAGGGAAGCCTGGCAAGCTGCAGTGCAAGGGGACACAAAGAGTAAGACACAACTCAGCAACTGAACAACAACAACAATCCCAAGTAATAATATCTGGGAATATAACGTTTTTTTTTCTGATGTTTTCTGAAACTGACCTCAGTATTCAGTGTAATTTGGATTATCTGAGAACACGCCAATTTATGGCTGAGAGAAAGATTTGGGGTCACAGTGTAGATAGACACAGTGAAAGGTGTCTCAGTTTAGATTTAGCACAGAGCTGACATAATGCACCAACTAGAACACATCAAGTAGAGATTATTCACAAGGCAGAAAACGGCTGCACAGGACTGAAAGCTTCACAATGCTGTATACAACAGTACCAGAACATCGTCCTTTCAAAATAAACTAAAATAGCTACAGAAATATATCTTCACATTAGGTCTTCTACTGAAATAAAATCACCCAGAGTCTTTGAAAACAGCCATTCTCACCCATGGTAAGTACCACTAGGGTTAACCTACTGGAAGCTCCAATACATTGGCCACCTGACACAAAGAGCTGGTTCACTGAAAAAGACCCTGATGCTGGGAGAGACTGAGTCCAGGGGGAGAAGGGGACAGCAGAGGATGAGGTGGTTGAATGGTATCACCAACCCAATGGACATGAATCTAAGTACACTGCAGGAGACAGTGAAGAACAGGGAAGCCTGGCAAGCTGCAGTGCAAGGGGACACAAAGAGTAAGACACAACTCAGCAACTGAACAACAACAACAATCCCAAGTAATAATATCTGGGAATATAACGTTTTTTTTTCTGATGTTTTCTGAAACTGACCTCAGTATTCAGTGTAATTTGGATTATCTGAGAACACGCCAATTTATGGCTGAGAGAAAGATTTGGGGTCACAGTGTAGATAGACACAGTGAAAGGTGTCTCAGTTTAGATTTAGCACAGAGCTGACATAATGCACCAACTAGAACACATCAAGTAGAGATTATTCACAAGGCAGAAAACGGCTGCACAGGACTGAAAGCTTCACAATGCTGTATACAACAGTACCAGAACATCGTCCTTTCAAAATAAACTAAAATAGCTACAGAAATATATCTTCACATTAGGTCTTCTACTGAAATAAAATCACCCAGAGTCTTTGAAAACAGCCATTCTCACCCATGGTAAGTACCACAATCAGGATATGGGGCATGTCACAAGAAATGGCGTATAGTTAAAGGATCAAAATGCTAAGAATGATTTCCTTGTTTAAAAAATTTTACAAATGTCACTCATTTGCATTCCAGTATACTTGTGTGAGTGGGAAAGGGGTGAAGTTACAGCCAGTGGACAGGAAATTATAATCCTGTATATGATCACAGTAGCTCAGACCATAAAGAATCTGCCTGCAGTGCAGGAGACCTGGGTTGGATCCCTGAGTCAGGAAGATGCCCTGGAGAAGGGAATGGCAACCCACTCCAGTATTCTTGCCTAGAGAAACCCATGGACAGAGGAGCCTGGTGGGTTATAGTCTATGGGGTTGAAGAGAGTCAGACATGACTGAGCAACTGACATGTTAACACATATGCTCATAGACAGTAGAGAGGAATGAACATTATCCATCCTGTGTGGCAGGTGAAAACGTTTGGAAACTCACTGTTTTAAGTAAGTATGCCTTCTAAATATACAACATAAAATACAGGACCTCGAATTAGTACTTTGAAATAATTTTAGTGAAGACTACAAGTCACAGAGGCCTGGGCTGCAATGCCAGCCTTCTTGATCCTACTTGGGCAAGTGCTTGGACAAGTTACCTAAGTAGTTTGAGCCTTAAGAATCAACTAGGAATTAACCTACACCTTGCAGGGTTGTAGGGAGAATGTGGCACAGAGGTGTTCACTATTATAGAGTAATAATGAAGGGCACAGACCCAGTCCTCTATCTCTGCATCCCTTCAGTTACCTAACCTTAGTTTCCTAGTCTGTGATACTACCTACCACCTATTAGATTTAGGGTGTTGTAAAGACTAAATGTCTTACAACAATGCCTGGCAAGTAGCACACACTAGGTACGTGTTAGTTACTATTAACATCATTATCATCACCACCACTGAAACATTAAGTCAACGTTGCCACATTATCAGATCCGTTACTTTTCTACTATATGAAAAATGCTCCTTGAAAAATTAATCTTATTTAGCGAACTGATAATAATACAGGATGAGCTCACACACTCAAGAATTTTTATGCTGATTTTTAGAAACTTCAAATAGACAAGAAATTATCTGAATTACCATTGGTCATGAATGTTGACAAAATACATAAATCAAATATCCATTTTCAGTGAATATATCCCTTCACTGAACAAAAGCATATCACAAACTGATATGTCTATTGTAGTTTCTCCCCAAAGATTTCAAAGCATTTTAAAATAATTATATATAGCAATCCTCAAAATGTACAAGTTATGTGAGAAAATTGCATCTGAGAGCAATCAACACCTTTCTCTAAAACTTTTGCTACATAATTACAAAATGATGTTACAGTCTAACTGTTCCAAACGTGCCATTCATTCAATTAGTCAGAACATTTATTGCATATCCACTGTGCACCAGGCAGGCACTGTGCTAAACCCTGTTATAGTAACAGAAAAGGAGAGACCAAAAGTAACAGTGGGCATGCCATTAACAATATAATTAAATATTTTGAAACTTTGTTTTCCTTAAACAGTGAAAAGAGCAAATTATATGCTCTAACAGTTGAATGTATCAATAATTAATGAGTTAAGTAATCTCATAAAAGTGACAGTACAATACTTTCCCCAAGGAGACTGGGATTAAATGAAATAAAGCATCTGTCTCTACTGCTCAATTACTTACTAACTAAAGGTAAATCACCACTTTAAATGAGTCAAATAACCTCAAGAATGACACTATTTCTCACCCATTTGAAGGGTAAAGTTTAGAGAAATAAATCTTGAGTTTGCTGTCAAATATCACTTGGAATCTATCAGAAATAAACCACATTCACTCAGTTTTACTCAGCATCTGAAACTGTACTTTTTGCTGGGGTGACTAGGGTCAACTTACTAATCATGCATTCCTTTGATCAACCGTTTTTTCTTAGGCGAGAAAAATCTAGCCTTGATGCAATTATCAAATAATCCAGTATTTATACTTTTTATCCTACATTTTACAAAACCAAAGTTTTCTCAAGTAGCTACATAACTGTTAAAGTTTTAAATAATTTAAAATATATATTACCCAGCAAAATTGTTCTGCAAAAAAAAAAAAAAGGCAATCTTGACGCCAAGTAAAGTAATCTTAGTACTTAAAGGGTCATCCAAAACCTGAAAGGGGACAAACAGCCAACCACATTTTTAGTACCTACCTCTCCATAAGAAAGGGCTGTTAGACAAATGCTATTAATGTTGACAGCAATTGTATCAAACTGACACGTAGGAAGGTGCACTTCAGGACTAAGTACCTTCCTTGGAATTCATTATTATGAACTATGAATGTCACATTAGAAAAACTGCTGTCATTTCATTTTATGAATGCTGAATCAGGCAGTTTTAGTTAACTGCAACACTTTACAAGCAGGCTATCAAATAAGCCCCAATTACCAAGTTGTTCCAGACACAGAACTTCCTGTTTCTATTATTAAGTATAATTAAAGAATTAAAAGGATCAGTTTATTTTTCTTGATATATTAGTCTAAAACTATCTGCAATAAGTCTCTGAACACCCAAGTGACTGAAATTCCTTGAGCTATACAAAACACTCCTCTGGAATGCCAGTCTTCCAAATGGCAAGACTATAAGAACATACAAACGATACACATTCTCCACATTACACATGAAGGAGTAAAAGATTTCAAACTCAATAAATTTACGGGGGGTGGGGGGAGAAAAAGTGGAAACAAATGTCCCAAATCTTTGTCTTCAACCAGAATGGCATTTTGTAGCAGTGCAAGAATTCAGGCACTTATTTCATCAGTATTCCGCACACTGGGGGACATTCAGTAACTGCTGGTGACAGATGAGCCGAGAAGAAGCCTCACCAACAAACAGTATTAACAGGTAATGTTGCAAATAAGTCATGGAACAGCGGGAGAAGGAATGTGGAGGAGTTGAAAGAGTAACAATCTTCGGCCAAATTTTACATTCAGAGCAAATCAATCACACACTCCTCCGGCGGCGGGGGCGGGGAGGGGGGCGGGGGTGAGTATTTGGTGTGACCCAGAATAACCAAGAGGTACACACACAGCAAGTGCCACTTCCACTACAGTTTGACAGTCATGCATTTGGATAATTATAGTAGAAACGTGTGTTTTGGAAACACAGCTAAGACCACACCCTAGGACTGAGAACCGGGACTTTTAATGCTAAGGATCACAGGTCGACGCAGAACCTGAGTCGGACGGTCTTGTGGCACAGGTGGAAGGGGTCGGGGCACCAACTTCAAGGCAGGTGACCAGGAGGGCCGCGTGTCCGGGCGAGGCGTGGCGGAGTCCGAGAGAGAAGGGGGTGTGGATCCGGGGACCAGCACCGGGAGAGAAGGAGGGAGGGAAGGCGGCCGCTGAGAGGAAAAGGAGATGGGAGCTCCGGGTCCGGGGGTGACCATCGACGTGGGAGGGGAAAGCGCCCAGGAGCCAAAGGTCACGGGCGGAGGCAGGACTGGGCACGGGAGGGGGCGGCGAGCACGCGCGGGGAGACGCGAGTGGAAGGAGGCAGGGGCGGAGAAAGGCAGAGCCGAATGAATGACCGCCGGGGCGGCCCGGGCGCGGAGGAAGGGCCCAGGGCGCCCGAGGAGATGCCGCCGCAGCGCCGGGGGTGGGCGCCGGGGCGGGACCCCGGCGACGGTGGGGGGTTGGGGGGATGAGGAAACCCCGCGCCGGCCCCACCGCGCCCGCCTCTCCGCCAAAATGGGGTCGCGGAGCAGGCGAGCCAAGGGTGTGAGGGAAGCGGAGAAAAGAGGAAAAAATAAACCACTCACCCTCCGCGCGAGCCTCCAGGCGCTCTCTCTCAGCCCCGTTCCTCCGCCCTCCTCGAGCCGCGGCGGCGGCTCCTCAGCGGCGCTAGGGGGAGCCCCGGGCCCGGAGCGGGGCAGCGGCGGCGGCGGCGGCCGGACCGGGAGCCCCTCCGCACCTGCCCCTGTGGCGGAGCCGAGACGAGCCAGACGGCGGCGGCAGCGGCGGCAGCGGCTCCTCCGAGCGGGGAGGGCAAATGACCCGGATGTACAGGGTAACGGCGAGGAGGGGGAAGGGGGAATGCCAGGAAGTGAGGGCGCCGCGGACCTGTCCGGCCGTGCGCATGCGCCGCGCGCCCGCCCTGCAAGGTAAACCCAGTCTTCCTTCCCCGCCCCCTTTGCTCCAGCCCCTCCCCTAGGGGGCGGGGCGAGGCCAGAGACAGGTGGTCGGGAGGGCTCCGCGAGGAGAGGAAGGGGGCGCGGCTACCTTCTCCGCTACCCCGCCCTCCTTAAAGGGGCAGAACCTTAAAGGCCGAGATGGCTTCTGGGTGGACCCGCGTCTTGCAGCCTTCTCATTTTACAGATGGAGAAACTGAGGCTCAGAGGTGACAGTGACCTGCCTCAGGTCAGTAAGCTCAGAAATGGCAGAAACTGGAACTCGAGACTCGCAGATCTGGACTCTGCTGAACCCATCAAAGTCGGGCACGCCTTTCCCTCTCCGCCAGGTGCTGACTGAGTCTCAAACTCCCAGATACTGCAGATGCGCTTGGCAGGCTCCCCAGAGCCGAGAGGAACACCGTTATCGCCTGCGATGATATCGTGGAGACGCCCTTGGGAGGTGTTAAATAATCAGTCTGAGAACAGAAATCAGACGCCACTGGAGACTTGCATGGTGCTACACATAGCACTTTCAGATAAATGAGACTCTGTTCTGGGGTCTGGTCTGGGTAACGCTATCTGATGGACAGAGAAGTTGGATGTGGTAGAGGGCGCAGCTTCTTCATTTTCCCCAAATTCCCCTTTCACTCTGAACATAAAGGTTCCCTCTTTACTTATAAAACAAGAACATCGCATCTAGCTAGCTCATCCTAACCCCGTTATGAAACTCTCAGATTTTTTTCATTAATGCCAAAGTGTAAATAATGATCGCATCTCCCAGGGATATTTGCAGTTTGACTGCTAAGCAGATAGTAACTATGAAGGTAAATGGTCCTAAACATTTTGGGGTCAAGATCCCTATTGAAAATCCTATAAAAGTATGCACTGTTCTCTCCAGGTTAATGCATACAGGCACACGAACTGCACACAATTTCAGGAAATTGTTGGATCCAGGAAGCCTATCTATGAAACTCTGATTATGAACCCCTGTTCTAGTCAAATAGGTAAGATCCCAGTAGTGATCTGGGCCTTACCATAGGTAGCCAAGCAAACACTCCTTGCCCCAGATACAGAAGGCAGCACTTAACCTTATGTATTCTGTCTTGCTCTTGAGTTACATGGAGACCAAGTGATATTGGCCATATTACAAAGAAATGTAGTTAAGAGTGTCAGGAGAGAGCAGGTGGCTTTATCAAGGCACACACTAAGGGCAAGAGTCCTAGGCCTCAGATTTTTACCATAAGTATCATACTTAAGGATGATTTGGGGGTCTTACACTGTATCCATTATAATCTTCATCAATTTCAATGGAACACCTGCTCAGTCCCTTAGATACGAGCTGCCAGCAACCACACACCTGGAACTGAGTCTCCCATGGAGATCAGGAAGAATCTCGTCTGTAATATCCTCAACATGTGAACATCCAGTTTAGCTCAAGTATCTCCAATTATGTGGAGCTCATTATCCTCTAATTGTGAGGAGCCTCTTTTTTAAATTAATTATTTTGGCCTCACTCCACAGCACGTGGAATTTTCTCAAATGTGGACTGTACCCTCACCGCTGCAGTGGAAGCAGGGACCACTGGACCACGAGCAAAGTCCTAGGAGCCCCTTCTTTTACACTGATCAGAAATCTGATGCCCATCAACTGTCATTCATTGGTCCAAATTTTATTTCTGGAAAGTGACATAGAGATGATGCTGACCTGGAGGAGCTTACAGACCAGCAAAGAAAACAATCCATTTGATAACTGTAAAATAGAGGATGAGTCCCAAGAGGAGGATAGACTGCTTTTCTCAGAGACACCTTTCTCCTTATCAGCCCTACACATGTTCCTGACCTGTGTAAGCTCTGCCACTATCCCATGTGGGAGGTCCTGGAAGAGGGGACAGAAAACAAAAACCTAGGAGAAGTGATGAATTTGCTCTTCCACGATCCCTTCTTCATCCTTCTGCATAAATGTAAGCACATTTCAGCTGTGGTCAAAGTCTCAGGATGAAAAAAAACAGAGGATGCAAAAAAAGATGTTTACATAAAAGTACTAGGCTCTAATGATGATTTAACCATGGTGGCTTGCTAGCATTTTTTTTTTTTTAATCCTTAGTATATGTGTCAGGCGCTGTACTAAAAGCCCTTGACTTGCATTTCCTCTTTTGCTTTTTACAAATTCAGTCACTGAGTCATTCAATCAACACAGTTTTTTGTCCCTCTACTGTGTCCCAGGCACCATGTTGAGGGTTTAGGGTAAAGCCAGTAAGTCATGTGGTTCCTGTCCTGGAAGGGCTCAAAATTCAGTAAAGGGAAGGGCTACAACCCCACAATTACAACACGGCATGATTCGTTGTAATTTTGGAGGGTGGAGCAACTAACCCTCCCTGGAATGGCTGTGAAGGCTTCAGAGGGGATGAGCTTGGTCTTGAAGAGATGGGGGAAGGGCCAAGAAGAAAAGTCACACAGGCAGAGGAAGGGGAGGTCATGACATGCTTGGGGGTAAGACTGGGTGGTTGGAAAGGACTTCCTCAAACACCATCCTAAGGAGTCTGAACTTGCCTCCTGAAGGCAACCATCAGTAAATAAAAGCTTCTAAGCAAGGGAGAGACATAATCAGATGTGCTTTACATCAAGATCACTCTGACCACAGTGTCCAATGTGGACTACAGTGGGAGAGAGAGTGGAGACCAGCAGACGAGAGAAGCTGTTGTGAGGTCCAGGTGAGACATAGTAAGAACCTGTTCTAGGAAACTGGCAGTGGAGAGAAAGAATGGACAACAGAATTGAGATATTTACTGATGTATTATATAATCTACACATGTTTGTGACTAGTGGAATTTAGGGGAAGAAAAGCACAAACTGTGGGTCATGACCCTGCGGTTCCTAGCTTCAGAGATTAATCTAACAGTGACACCATCCAATCCCAAAACCTTCCCAGTTTTCATTCCTATTCTCTTCCAACCTTCATCCATGTAAATGAACACTGCTTCAGTTGGTATCTTCAGATATGTGCAACTACCTCCTAATATCTTTTCCTATTTTTCCAGGTACATTTATCACTTTAAGGCTGCAGAATATTTCATCATGTTGAAATAGCTCTGTTTCCTTTCAGCTGCTAAAGGTCCACACCCTGCACACCTGGTTCACCCTGGACTCATTTGACTCTGGGCATTTTGCAAGGGATGAGTTGAGCGAGACAAGGGAGCCTTTAGGTGAAGGGTATTGGAAAAGTGTAGCCTCAAGGGCCAGGAAAGCTGCAGCTCTCATGGGAGACACTTGGGCAACCCTATTGCAGGCAGAAATTACAAAGCTATTGAAAAGAATTTACTGACCATGGGAATCCTAATGTCTACTCTCTATGGCAAACCTAAACAGTGTATTAAAAAGCAGAGACATTACTTTGTTGACAAGGTCTGTATAGTCAAAGCTATGATTTTTCCAGTAGTCATGTATGGATGTGAGAGTTGGACCATAAAGAAGGCTGGGCATCAAAGAACTGATGTTTTCGAAATGTGATGTGGAGAAGACTCTTGAGAGTCCCTTTGACAACAAGGAAATGAAATCAGTCAATCCTAAAGGAAATCAACCCTGAATATTCATTGGAAGGACTGATGCTGAAGCTGAAGCTCCAATACTCTGGGCCACCTGATGCAAAGAGCAGACTCACTGGAAAAGACCCTGATGCTGGGAAAGATTGAGGACAGGAGAAGAAGGGGGTAACAGACGATGAGATGGTTGGGTGGCATCACAGACTCAACAGACATAAGTCTGAGCAAATTCCAGCAGACAGTGAAGGACAGGGAAGCCTGGCGTGCTGCAACTTCATGGAGTTGCAAAGAGTTGGACATGACTCGGTAACTGAAAGACAACAACACTTCTCTATGGCCTAATCCGTTTCATCCATTCACTCCTTCATCCATTATTCCCTCTTGGAGCAATGCATTCTTGTGAACCACTAGGCTAAATCAGAGCTAAAAGCAGCAGGGAGCTGTGGATTTAGCCCCACCAGGGTTTGACACCGGTCCTACAATTTGAGTTTAATGAATGCAGAAGAGGATGGGGAAGGAGGCCTGGGAATCCCTGAGCAGGGCTCAAAGCCTATCTAGCGTGAAGGATGACATCAGAGCTGCTCCTCAAAAAGAACCAAAGAACAGACTCAACAGTTCAATCCCAATACATTCCTGTGATTTAGCAAAACATTAAACAATCTCTCAGAAGCCATAAAGTTGTCCAGATGGCCATATGCCCCCAGGGTTACAAGGTGTATCCCCGAGCCTCCTCACATCTCCAAGTGCAGCACAGTGCTCATACTGGGCAGCTGCAGTTCAAGTTTCACCAGCCCTCTGAGTGACCTGCAGGAAGGCAGCATCTGCCGGCCCCTCCCTCCACCCTGAATACACTTGCCATGCAGCTGCACCTCAGCCTCCCCTAGGGTCACTCCTCAAAGTGGTCCCTCCATTCCTTCCTAAAGTTGACCTTCCCTTCTGTATTCCCTGGTATGTCACTGGCTTTTTCCCCCCCTTCTAGCACTTACCACAATCTGTAACTTTTTTTTTGAGCTTTAAAAAATATTTTAAATTAAAAAAAAAAAAACTTTCAACACAATGTCAGCTCAGTGAAGGCAAAGGCCAAGGCTACCCTGCCCACTCCTACACCTGTCCCTACATCTGGGTGTGCCCACCCAGCTCCTAGGAGACCTTGATAAATATGTGGAATGATTTGAGGGGTTAAACTTTGAGTTAAAAAAAAGAGAGATATTTCTGGCCTCCTCGACCTTTCTTTCACTCTGACTATATGAATAATATTTACATGTTGATTGCAGAAAAAATTTGAAAATTCAGAGGAGCAAAAGGAAGAAAATATAAACACCCCATGAGCTAACTTCCCATACCATGTGGACACTTCCAAATGTTTTTACTATGTCTATATCTATGTAAAGATAATGCATTGATTTATATAAAACTGGTTCATATTTTGAATTGTCATCTGCTGTGTTTCATCTCATGATCTATCTTGGTCATCTTTCCTTAACAAAGGTACTTGAGCACCTTGTTGTTAAAGGCTCCATAATACATACATGCGGGACCCTGTGCCACTCCACAAAGCATTTAACAAGTTTCCCAGTGTTAAGGTAAAGGGTTGGTTTCTTCAATGTCAACAAAGGTAACATGCTGTAACACAGCCCTTCCCTCTTCACCAGCCTCCCCTTTTTCGCTCTGTGTTTGTATTGCTTTCGAGCTGTGTTTCTACAGAACTCTACTCCCCACTGTCCATTCACTACCTGGAGTCATTACAGTCCCCATCAACTAGAAGCAAAATTGTTTGCAACCAGAAAAGCTCGAGTGTGACAAAGCCAGGACGACGTCGAGGAGTTCATTTCAGGAATGTGCAGCTGATACAGGCGACAGAAATAAAGAGCGTGTCTTCTTGCCAAGACTTGAACGTAAAAAGAAGAAAACAGAAACTGTATGTCTTCACGTCTCCTTCCCAAACCCTGTTCTATGGCAGGTTTTTCCCAAGAGGGGTGGGCTGGTCCATGGAGTTGACTGATGTCATAAGCAGTCTGTGGGCCAAAACCTGTGCCCCAGAGAAGAGCCGGCTACAGAAAAGTCTACGAGGACACGGAAGCGGATGCTGGCCTTCCCACAAACAGTTCTCTCAGTCCCCTTGTGTGGCTCAAGAACCTCTTAGCATTTTCAGCTCAAAAGTCATACCCTCCACGAGAAAAGATCTCCCCCTGCCCACCTGGAGAAGCAGACCCCCCTCCAAAAGGACCCCTCAGTGTTCCAGTGCGCCCATGACCTGACCCACCTGCCCACCCCCACAGCAGCCGGGTCACCTTGTGAAGGCATAGGAAGGGGTCATGGAAGGTGGGGCTGACATGTTTGAAAGTCAGATCCAGAGGGATGGAAGGGAGAGGAAGGGCTGGGTGAGCCATCCATTCCCAGGCCTCACCCCACTGTGACCCAGAAACCCAAAGAGAGGTTGATCTGCTGTTCCTCCACCTTTTATGGCACGCCAACAGGGGCAGAGGAAACTATAAAGGAAGAGAATCCCTTGTTGGTTACAACTATCACAACACTGTTAATCCGCTATACTCCAATATAAAATAAAAAGTTTTTTTTTAATTAAAAAAAAGAGAATCCCTAATTGTGTCAAGGGTCACTAATTTATCAATGCCATTTAAATAAGATTTTGTGTGAACTTACAGTTACCAAAAGAGAAGGCGGGTGGGATAAATTAGGAGTTTGGGATTAACAGATATGCACTACTATAGATACAATATATAAACAACAAAGACCTACCTGTAAGTAGGAACTATAAGGAACTATGGGATTCCCTGATAGCTCAGTTGGTAAAGAATCCACCTGCAATGCAGGAGACCCCGGTTTGATCCCCGGTTTGGGAAGGTCTGCTGGAGAAGGGATAGGCTACCCAATCCAGTATTCTTGGTCTTCCCTGGTGGCTCACCTGGTAAAGAATCTGCCTGCAATGTGGGAGACCTGGATTCGATCCCTGGGTTGGGAAGATCCCCTGGAGAAGGGAAAAGGCTACACACTCCAGTATTTTGGCCTGGAGAATTCCATGGACTGTATATAGTCCATGGGGTCACAAAGAGTCAGACACAACTGAGCAACTTTCACTTTCACAAGAAACTATATTCACTGTCTTGTAATAACCTATAATGGAAAAGAATCTAAAAACAACACACACACACATAACTGAATCACTGTACTATACATGGAAACTAGCACAACACTGTAAAGCAACTACTGTACCTGTGCACGCTCAGTCGTGCCCGACTCTTTGTAGCCCCACAGACTAACCGGCCAGGCTCCTCTGTCCACGGAATTTTCCAGGCAAGAATACCTCAGTTTTTAAAAAAAGAGATTTTTGTATGTGTTTTCCAGAAATATCATGGCTAGAGGAAAGAGAAAAGAGTTTGGATTGAAATATGGTAATGACAGAAGCAACTATTACCACCAATACCTCTGATCAGTGGTTTCATTTTGGCTGATTTCCACTCATTTTCTAATTCAATCCTTATAACATCAAGAGAAAGATTTTATTGCTTCCAGTTTCCAGATAACAAAATTCCAGTGCAGTACAAAAAAAAAAAAAGGTTAAGTATTTTGCTGGAGGTCACAAAGTTACTAAGAGATGAAGCCAAGATTCGACCCCAGGTCCTAAAGCTCTTGACATGCATGAGTCACTCAAACTTCCTTGCTTCCTACTTGCCCCTTTCTTTCTACAAATATTAACTTAATCTCTCAATGTTCAAGCTTCATCTAAAATACTAGATGACTCAACTTTTTTTTTAAGATTTCTTTTTTTATGTGGACCATTTTTTCTTTAAGTTTTTACTGAATTTGTCACAACATTGCTTTTGTTCTGTGTTTTTGTTTTTTTGGCCATGAGGCACGTGAGATCTTAGCTGCTTGACCAGAGATCACGCCTGTCCCCCTGCGTTTGAAGATACAGGCTTAACCACTGGACAGCCAAGGAAGTGCCTAAACGACTCATCTTTAATCGGCACAATAACCACCTAATTCATTGCTATTGTCAGGGTTAACTAAAATAATAGATGGAACAGGAAATCTTCCATAGTCAACCACTTTTTACTCTAAAAACAGCAGTGACATACAACTAAATCTAAGACATCCTGGTCTTGGTAAAATTCTTAAGTGGTTAAAATAATTATATGTTACAGATTATTTATTTTGAGTTTTGAAATTTGTGGTTTTAGTATTCAGACTCAGAAGGCTGTATGTCACAGTGGCTGAGGGCTCAGACCCTACACTCAGAGTCTGAATTCCTCCCTTTATTCTCTCATCTGTAAAAACTAGGAAAGTAATGGTATCCACTATCAGAATGTCATCGCAAGTAAAGCAGTTAGGGCAGTGCCTGGCAAAGGTGGTGATGGTTTAGTTGTCAAGTCATGTCTGGCTTTGCGACCCCATGAACTGTAGCCCACCAGGTTCCTCTGTCCATGGGATTTCCCAGGCAAGAATACTTGAGCAGGTTGCCATTTCCTTCTCCAGGGGATCTTTCTGACCCAGGGACTGAACCCATGTCTCCTGCATTGCAGGCAGATTCTTTATTGATTGGGCCACCAAGGAAGTCCTTATTATTTCTAATTATTAATTAATGTACTACCTTCATTAAGGTAGTATTTGCATAAAGCTGCCCGTACTAGCATTACGTATAATAAAAACCAGAAATAAATTTCCTGCAACAGGGAAACAGCATAGTTGAATTTGAAAGAATTGTCTTTAGAATTAATGAAAACCAATTTAATTACAATTTAAAAGCTTCTGCGTTGCCACTTAGGGGCTGGATAATTTTGAAGAAGTCATTTCATTTCTCTGAATTTGTTTCCTCACTTTGAAAATGAAGGGTCTACTCTCAATGACTTATATAAGCCCTCTCCAGATTTGAAATTTATATTTCTAAGGTTTTCAATAAATTATAATCCATCGATAGCAAGAATAAGCACCCCCTAGGTACTTAGAGTGATAGTGGTAAAGAATACACCTGCCAACACAGGAAATATAAGAGATGGGGGTTTGATCCCTGGGTCAGGAAGATCTGGAGAAGGGCATGGCAATCCACTCCAGTATTATTGACTGGAAAATCCCATGGACAGAGGAGCCTGGCGGGCTTTAGTCCATGGGGTCTCAAAGAGTCAGACATGACTGAAGCAGCTTAGTACACAGCATGTATGTACATACAAAGACAGTAGCAACATGAGACAATATTTTATAAATTAACAATCCCAACCTTCTTTAACTCTACTTTTGTTCTATGACGTTAATTACCTCCTAACAGAATTTGTACTGTGTTTATCGTGAATCTCTCTGCATAAGGCAGAAGCACCAGGACAATAGGGATGTAGACTGGTCTGTTCACTGATATGTTTATCTCCAGCCACTAGAGCAACACCTGGCACATACTAGGAGCTCAATTAACATCTGTTGACTGAAAAACTGTGATATTAAGTTTAAAAAGCAAAGTACAGAGACTTCCCTGATGGTCCAGGGGTTAAGACCCTGTGCTTCCAATGCAGGGGGAGCAGGTTTCATCCCCGATAGAGAAACTGAGATCCGGCAAGCTGTGTAGTGTCACCAAAAAAATTAAAAGAAAAAAAAAGAGCAAAGCACAGAAGTATATCCATAAAATAAAATGCCACTCATATAAAATATCTACCCTCATGGGGAAACGGCAGATGGGATCAGAGAAATTAAAACTCAATGACAACATGAGAGTAGAGATGAAAGAATTTTATTTTCCTTCAATGTTCTGAATAAATTTTTCTGTTCAGAAAGATGGCATTAGAACAGAGAAGCATATAAAGAGGAGAAAAATGAAGGAGCAAGGGAAGACATGTCCAAGGAAGATGGCAGCAGACCTAAAGGAAGGGGCCAGAAGGGCTTAAGCAAATAGGAGGCTCTTGGAGGTTAGTTATTCTGTAAATGGAAACAATTACAAGGGTAGAAAGAAAACTAGGTAATATGATTCAGAAAAGAACAGCCAACTTATTTTGAACTTTTAATTACAAGCTAATTTCTATTAAACTGTTCCCAAGTTGATAGTATTTCCCCATTCACTGCCTCAATCAACAGAAGCTTTGATCAGTCTGATATTCGGAGGCCTTTGGAGAGGCTACCTGTTACTCTTCTTGATCTGCTGCTGTGGATGCAAGAAGAATGCAAGAGGCTCACAAACCAAAGTTAACTGGTAAAATGTAGGTCTTTTCATGACCCAACTGATCAACCAGGGTCACACACCGGGGAAAACACAAAGAGTACAGGAAACAGCCTTCCCTTCCAGGGGATGAAAGACACATGACCTTATTATCATACAAAGCAACACATAACTGCCAAAGAAACTGATACAGACAAACAGTGTGGAAAGTAAAGGGAAAGGACCATTCCTTTTGGTGTGGGGGAGTCGGTGGTTGGGGGCTGGGGAGAGACAGGGAGGAGACGTCCAGCCCTTATGCTGAACTTGATCAATCACCAGGATCCTAGTGCCGTTTGTGGGCTGCATCCTGAACCTTTCACCTGGTCCTACCTTGGTTTTGGGATCACACGCTGTTCTGAATGCCTCCGGCCTCCAACGCTCGCCTGAGCTCTTCATCACCGCCAGACATCTGAACTTTGAGCAAAGCAGGTCAGAGCCCCTGCTATGAGAGTTCTCAGGACAGGTGTTACGTATTTCAAGGACAGATCATAATTGTAAATTGCATGGTGATTTGTGTACTTCCTTGAACTTTGTGAGGTTCACCAGGGTAGGAACCATGCCTGTCATGTCAACCCTGCATCCGCAGTGCTAGCACAGAGCCGGGCACCATGCCTGGTACAAGGCATGCACTCAAACCATGGCAGCTGGTCAAACAGATGACAGGGGTCCAGCCTGAGTTAACCCAGTCCTAGGGCCTTCACCCTACTCTGAACTCCCAGCATGGCCACAGCCCTGGAACCAGAGAATGGATCAGCAGCAGCACAAGGAGGTGAGATGTAAACTGCTCCCTCTTCTCAAATTAGCCAAAATGATGAGGTCACCAGCCATGTGACACAACAGTTGAAATACAGAGCTTTAGACAGTATGATGTGAATATGCCAAACAGGAGCTAAGAGCATGGCAAGAGTTTAGATTCTCACAGTTTCAAGGCCACAGAAGAAGAGATACTGTATAAGGTTAAAAAAGGAAAAAAATAAATCTTTCCAGGAGAGAACCAATAAAGTCCACGTTAAAAAGAAGCTTAACCGGTTTAGCTAGCTTCCTCTCTAAAATCCTGGGGCTGATTTCACATTAGAACACAGGTTGAGGAGTGGGAGGGAGGCTCAAGAGGGAGAGGCTATATGTATACTTATAGCTGATTCACGGCTGTTGTACAGCAGAAACCTCACAAAACATTATAAAGCAATTATTCTCCAATTAAAAGTAAATTTAAAAACAAAATTTAGTATTCACTGGACAAAAAAGAAAAAAAAAAGGAAGAAGAACAGGTTTAATGAGAAAGCATTCATCCTAGTTTTAATGCCGAGAAGAGGGAAATGCCACCGTGCCTGAACTCTGGTCTTGTTTGAACCCACAGACTCAAGAGAAATCTATGTGGTTCTCATTTCAGCATTTATTTAACATTGTTATTTAATAGGCCATTTGTTATTCATGAGGGCCTGCATCAGAGTTTCTGAATGAATCACCTAATTTTAGACAAGGACAGAACCTTGAAATTCACTTTTAATCCAACATCATACTCTTAACTAAATGGTGGTGTCCAAGACAGGTCCAGGGGGGCTCACAGAGCACAGTCCCCTAGGCTTGGACTCTGGGTCCAGAGTGAGGATCACATAGGTTCCCATCTACAATCAGAACTGCTGAGTTGGTTTCCAAAGGTTAGACTGAATCACTGAGGTGTCAACACAATCCTGCAAAAAAATCTCTACTAATACGCAGTGTGCAACATTTGATGTGGTGTCTGGTGTGATCTTCCAGGATAAATGAGATCAACTGAAACATTATCCTTTGACTTTCCTGGTGGTCCAGTAGTTAAGAATCCACCTGCCAATGTAGGGGACATGGGTTTTCAATCCCTGGTCTGGGAAGATCTCACATGCCATAGGGCACCGAAGCCCATGTACCACAATTACCGATGCCCACAAGCCTGGAGCCCGAGTTCCACAAGAGAAGCCACAGCAATGAGAAGCCCACACACCACAACAAAGCATAGCCCCCACTCAACACAACTAGAGAGCGGCCACGTGTAGCAATGAAGACCTAGCACAACCAAAAATAAATGGATAGAAATTTAAAAAAACACACACAACATTATCCTTATTTGACCCTTCATTACTCATAAATCTCTTCCAAGGTAGGGGGAAAAAATGTTAAGAGATGTGTACCAAAGGATGAAGAAGTAAGTGGAAGTGAAGATTTCATGGGACTTCCCAATTTCCCTTGAAGGCTTCCCTGGTGACTCAGAGGTTAAAGCATCTGCCTCCAATGCAGAAGACCCAGGTTCGATCCCTGGGTCGGGAAGATCCCCTGGAGAAGGAAATGGCAATCCACTCCAGTATTCTTGACTGGAGAATCCCATGGATAGAGAAGCCTAGTAGGTTACAGTCCATGAGGTCGCAAAGAGTCGGACACGACTGAGCAACTTCACCTCACCTCAAGGGAATGGTATGGCTCCTGGTAGTAATACTGAACTACTTCCTCACAGAGTTCCTGTTAAGTGCTATTCCTTGTGCCTTTGCCCATGCAGTTTCCTCTGCTACAAACATCCTTCCCAACCCTCTTATGCTTCCTGTCCAAACTGCTCACCAAGACTCCGGTCAGGCATCTCTATAGATACTGCATACAGATTCCCACGTGAATTAGTTTCTGCTTTTACCTCACAGTAACACATAGCCCTGCCTAACCTGACAGTCCTCCTGGGATGTGTCAGAAAGAACAGCTGTGGCATGAGGCTTGCATTAGCACCATGTATTCCATTGAGAAAAGTGCTGTGCAAACACAAGGTTATGTTTTATTAATTCATTACACCTGATTCCTTGGATTTTGATGGATGAATCAACCAGCCCAAGATTAATAGCCTGGTTTACTACACTCATTTCTCTTTCCAAGCCACAAGCCAAAATGAAATCACCCTCAATTTATAACCTTGCAACACGTTCTTTTGCATATCGACTTCCAAATCAAACTGTGGTTATTAAAAAGGATGATTGCATCCATCAGGATGGGCCGTGTTATGCTGCGGTAACAAAACAAGCCCTAAATCTCAGCCCCAACAATGACCACAGTGGTCACTCTGGGGTCAACAAAAGGAGCCCAACAACTCCATCTTTCTAGACTCCACCTGACACTTTGGATTAAGCAACTCTGTAGCTGACATCAGTTACAAACACATGTCTTCCTCCTTTCCTTATTCAACCACCTATAAAGCTATCTTGCAGGGTTGCCGTGCAGATTAGATGTGATCCTGCTTTGTAGATACTCAGGACACTGCCTGCCTTATAGGCAGCAGTTGGTAAATGACAAATGGTGGCTAGGAACACTGTCATTACCATTATCTCTTGTTCTTGCTGTTCAGTCGCTAAGTCTGATTCAATTCTTTTGTGACCCCATGAACTGTAGCCCGCCAGGCTCCTGCCTCTCTGTCCATGGGATTTTCCAGGCAAGAATACTGAATGAGCTGCCATTTCCTTCTCCAGGGGATCTTCCTGATCCAGGGATCAAACCTGTGTCTCCTACATTGGCAGGCAGACTCTTTTCCACTGAGCCACCAGGGAAGCCCACCATTATCCCTACTCATCTTCAAATGATAATGATTTTGTTATTGTAATTCTTATACACCAAGGGTTCCTAAACTTGTCTGCAAGTTGGAATCACCTGGAGATCTTTATAACTACCAGTGCTTGCATCCCAGCCCAGAATCAGTGAATTAACTCATCTTGTGTATAGCCCTGGCTTTGAAATTTTAAAAGATCCCCAGATGATTCTAACGTATAGACACGTGTGAGAACCACTGTCACAGAGGCAGCAAGATGCACATCTATACAGACACATACGTCCAGGTGTACACACACTCACCCACACACATACAAGCTGGTCTGCTCCCAGCTTCCATGAATCCTGCCACCTTTACGACAGTGGTGTTCATATCATTCGGGTGAGCGAGGTTATATGAGGCAACAAACAACCCCTAAATATCAGCCCTAATAACAACCACAGCAGGCCCCCTCCAGGGCCAACTAGATGAGCCCAGCAATCTGGTTTTTCTGGTCTTTACCTGATGGTAAAGGCTGTGCATTTTACCCTCAGACCTCACTTCCTCTTTCATAAGTTTGCCAGGCCCACTGTAAATCAGAACCAAAAATATGATACTAGTGTGAGCAGACTGGGAGGAGATTTGGTCAGAAGAGAGCCTACTAGTAACTGAGACTATTTCTTTGTTCAGCTCTCCATCCCCAAGATCCAAGACATTGTAGCCAACTTAATAAAAACATGAATAGGCATTAATAAATGAATTATCATCACTAATAACCTGAAAAAGAAATGAAAAGCAGACACAGGATCTCAAAACTACAGCACCTAAGTTGAAAACCTTATGGGTCAGCTTATCACCAACCATCATGTTGATTTCTCTCTTTTCGTTCATTTCTCACAGGTGAAATTACATCTGCAGAGATGGAAATAAATGAGATCAGGAGATCTGTGAACAAAAACAAGGACCTTGAGTAGTAAAGAATCTACCTTGCAATGCAGGGGACTTGGGTACGATCCCTAGTCAGAGAACTAAGATCCAATATACTGTGGAGCAACTAAGCCCCCGCGCCTCAACTACTGAGCCCACACATCATAATTAGAGAATCCATGTGAACCATGGAAAAGATCCTGCATGCCGCAACAAAGATCCTGCATGCCACAATCAAGACTCCGACGTGGCCAAATCCATAATCAATTAATTTAAAAGAATGTATACAAAAAAAGAGGGGCCTCCTACCTGGCAGCAAAGCACCTGTAGGTTGGGTGTAGGCAAAACAGGAAGAAAACAGACATCTTACCACCAGCACACAAGTGATTTCCAGCAAATCATCTCTTGCTCTGTGAAATGCTAAGTCTCGGCAGAATCTGGAGAAAACCAGAAAATCCACCTTGCTTGCCCTAGTTTTGGCAGCTTAATTTAGGAATCACACTGGGCTTCCCATAAACACTTTACCAAAAAATGTATCCTGTGTTGTGAACATGCGAGTCAACTTGGGGCACAGGGGGAGGAAGCATTGTGTATGATTCCATAATAGTTACTCTACTATTTTAAAACTAAATGGAAGCCCTCAGGCAGCAAAGTCAAAAAAAGAGAGAAATCATTTTCCTAAGAGTATCTGAATGCAACCATCTCTCCTGATGCACTGTGAGCTGTCAATGGTTCTGCTTTCCTCAGAAGCTCATTCAATTATCTCTTATTTATCTGGACCAGGGAGAGGCATTTTTCTCCCATCTAGAATTAAATTAAAAAAAAAAAAAAAAGGAGGCATGATCCTCTAACAAAAGCCTGAAATGAAAAGCAGTAACTACTCCCAAGGCCCTGCTTATTGTGGAGGAGTCATTAGGCAAAACTTTGAAGGGTCTCTGTTAGCGATCTATTTTCTCCATGACTATCACAATAGGGAGAGGAAGAAATACGGGATCCACGGCCTCAAAACACCTTGCTCCACTCCTAGGTGTGCAATTGCGGCAAGCCACTTAATCTCTCTGAACTTGTTTCCTCTCTGTAAAATGGAAACACCTATGTGACAAGGACACTCTAAGAACGAAAAAATTATGTAATGCATTTTTACATTCAACAATGTAAATACCCCTTCCTCTGATCACTGTCAAACTCTCAGGAACCCACTAGAATGTTAACTTGTAAAAAGTAGGTACAATGCCTTACTTATCTTTCTATAGCCAGATCCTAAACACTTAGAGATAGCAGTTGCCTCTTCAGCATCTATCCCATTTCTCTCCGGCTAACCAGCATCCCTCATTCACTCAGACCTCATCTGCAATTCCAAGGGTGGGTCCAGAATGGTCTAAGCCAATCAGTATTCCTCTGTCACCATGATTGGTTGAGAGACAGAGGTGTGTCCTGCAATGATCCAATCCAAGGGAAGCTCAGAAATTTTGTTCAGTGTCTCTGGGAAGAGATAGGACCTCATTCTTCCCTGAATGTGAACAAGCTATCCACTGGGCTACTTCCAGCACCCACAAAGCACCCAGTGAAATATTTCCCGAGTATATGAATAAAGATGAGTCTGTGGATAAACAAAGAGCGATGAAATCAAGATTCTCAGAACAGAACTGTAGTAAAACCCTGTTAATACACAGACTGCTGGTTATGCAGTCAAAGACCAGAGAATGAGAGAGGGCTTCCAAGGCTGACAGATGTGGACCAAATTCTGGTCCTAGAATTCTAGTGCCTAAGCCTAGGACCTCAGGCAACTTCCTAAGCCACAATTTCTGTCTAAGCCACAATTTCTCTCTGACAAACACAATATCACAATTAAATAAGAATTTTTTAATGCATCTATTAATAGGGAAAAAAGATTGAGAGAATATACCCCAAAATATTAATAGCAATTAGCCCTAGGTAGTTAATGGAAGGACTTTTAGTTTTCTCTTTTTTGTGTGTGTACAGTGTTGGATTTTCTATAATGAACATAAATCAGTGGTCTAATAAAAATAAAATGAAAATAAAAGCAGGAAGATGGCAATTAAAGCATCTAGCCCAGCACCCATGACACAAAGTGGGAAGTCAGCAAATGTTCTGTCCCTATGAACACCCTTCAAACGTTTGGGAACAGCTATCATATGTCTATTTCTTGTTAACTATCTCAGCTAACTTAATGTCATCCTTACATGACTTGATTTCAAGGCTCTCCGCAAAGGCTCCATCTGTTAAAACCCCACTCCGGATATCATAGAACCCGCTCACAGAATCAGCCACAGAACTTGTTTGCTCATTCATCTGTTAATTCATTCACTGAGTAAACACTGATTAAAAATGTACTATATTGGACATCTTGCTTCTGCCTATCCCCCATTCACAAATGGTTTCCAGATTTCCCCGGGGAACATCTGCTTGCCTTCATTCTCAGTTCCTGGGCTCTGGGGAGACCAGACCCTATCCCAGCTTCTTTGGGGGCTGGCATTTGATCTAAGGTAGCCAATCAGAGCATCACATTCACCTGGCCACCGTGACGGGTTAGGAACAGGCATGTTACCCAGAGAAGACCAATCAGAGACATTGAAAAAGAAATCTCTTTCCTGAGATTTCTGCTGAACTGTTGGAAAGGGGCTTTTTTTTTCCCCTGCTGCTAGAACTGCTAACATACTTTGCCACCACAATCCAAAAAGAAATCAGAGGCAGCACTGCAAGATGAAGAAATCCTGTGTAAGCCTTAGCAACACAGTCTAAGGCTCTGTGCCCTCGGTTCCATCCCTGCACTTTGCGCTACATAAACCAGCGAATCCCTTTTCTGTGGAAGGCAAAAGAAACCTAACGTGGGGCTCAAAAAAACCTAACTCGTGAAATTGGAAGTGTTCTGACATCAGCTGCATGCCAGCTATGCACAGATGAAGCACGATGATCCACACCATCTTTCTTGGCACTTGGTCTGATGTGGAGATAGCTACGAACAAGTACAATTATTTAAAGCCAGTAAGATAATTGCTTTAATTAAATACTATGCAGAGCAAGGAGCACAGGGAGGTGGAGTCAGGACAGGCATCAGCTAAGAAATAGCATTTCAACCTCCTCTGTACCTGCATTCAGGCGGTAAGGATAGAATTACTGATTGTGGGAGTCAAGATAACCCTGTTGACATACAGTCATCTCACGGTAAACTAAAACCACTACGGCCCACGTTGCACGACGGGAAATGATACTTACAAGCTCTGAAGGGTGCTCTCTGGTTGAGCCCACAAAATAGAAACAGCCACCAGCAAACAGCCCTCCCATGCAAGAATTGCACCCCAGTGTTACAGATGATGCTACACTCTTAAATAATACCCAGGTTGGTTTTTTTTATTTTGAGTCCATGAACTTAAGTCTTCACTCCAGTTTTACTGCCCATTTGGACTACTGTTGATATGATCACAAAAACATCACGACAGCCCGCTGAAGATGAATAACCTATTTACTACCAAATGATAAGAGAGAGAGGGCAAGAGTAAGCCTCTGGTTCCATAAGACATTTCATGATGAGTTAGAAATGTGACTGATCTCGGAAAACAACAAGGGTGACAACAGAAGCGCCTCTGGGAACATCTAATTTGCTAAGAAAGGCCCTGAAGGTTGCTCTTTTTAAGTGAACAGAGCTAGTGTCTCTTATATTTTGATGATGCAAAACTCAACAGGAGAGTTGTGCAGATAAGTCAGAAAAGGAGGACACCGCAGGACAAATTCTCCTTGCCTTTGTGGTTTCCAAACACATCAGCGATTCATCTGGTCCGGGAACACAGCTCCAACTTTCCAGAGCAAAGAATCTTAGAGGTGGAAAAATTAATACTGATGGAACATGTCCATGTGATCTCAAGGAGGTGCTGGGGATGTGGCAGGAGGGACGGATGCCTACCAGATAACGGGGATTGCTAAGAAGCAGCTGGCTTCTCTCTGTTCCCAAAGCACTTATAAGATTTCTTCAAGTGCCACGTGAATTCCACTTCCCCTTCTTGCTTGCCACATGACTTCCCACAAAGACTTAGCCGCCCCTCTTCCTGAAAATGGGATTACTATTTTCACACACTGACCAGGCCACTACTGGAGTCCAGGCAGAGTCAGGCCATGGAGAGACCCACAGCATATGACAATGCTGGCAAGTGCCTGGTGCTCGGCATGTGTTCCATAAATGCTGGGGGTCAGCAGCCCCATGGAGACCTGCCAATTTCTTCTAAAACTAAGAGGGGATCCACGCTGAAAGCTCACAAAGTTTTTTGTTAACGAGTTTGTTTTTAACAACAACAACATACATTTATGTTTAAAAACTGTTTTGTTTAAAAAAGGATGTACAATGAGGTATCATTCATCCACCCCAAACCCACCATCACCTAGACTTCTCAAGAATTAAATGATACTGCCCACAACCACCTTCTTTTTCGGTGTGCTTCCAGCAAAGTCTATGCAAAATCATCAAGCTTTTGTATGTGTGGGGTGGGTTTGCCTAAGTACTAATCCCTCCTCTTTCCCCATCCCCAAACATGGGAGGGAGCATACCACACACATTTTTTCTGCATACAGCTTTTTTTAACCTAAGAATGTATCCTGGAAAGAATGGATAAAGAAAGTGTTATCTATCATACATATGAAATGGACTATTACTCAGCAGTAAAAAAGAAGGAAATCTTGCCATCTGCCACAACAGCGATGGACGCTGAGGGCAGGATGCTAAGTGAAATAAGTCAGAGAAAGAAAAAACACTGTATTATCTCACTTTTACGTGGAATCTAAAAAACACCAACAAAAAAATCCCTAGGCATAGATGCAGAGAACAGACTGGGGGTTGCCAGAGTTGGGAAAGTGAAGTCGCTCAGTCGTGTCCGACTCTTTGCGACTCCATCCAGGGGGTTCTCCAGACAAGAATACTGGAGTGGGTTGCCATTTCCTTCTCTAGGGGATCTTCCCGACCTAGGGATCAAACCCAGGTCTCCCACATTGCGGGCAGATGCTTTAACCTCTGAGCCACCAGGTTGGGGGTTAGGAAATATAGGGAAAGTGAGTCAAACATACACACTTCTGGTTCTAAAATAGATAAGTCATGAGAACGTAATCTATAGCATGGTGACTATAGTTAATAATACTGCAAAGACCCTGAAGGAACCACCAGGGTACCAATTCTTAAGTGGACGGGTGCGTCCCCTGTACCCAAGCTAGGGACCAGGCCCTTCTAAGGTGCACGGTACCCCATTGATTCGGACACTCAGTGTTGATGACTCGGGCCCGAGACGTTGTTCTCCTCGGTGACGTTGTTCTTAGGGTCCGTGCCTTTGTTCTCTCGTCAAGGGTGTCGACCTGTTTCGGTCACTCGTCGTTGTGTCTGGGTCGTGTCGGTAATTTATCTATGTATTTAGAATTTTTTTTATACTTTAAGGTATAAACTTTCAACGATTCTCTCATATAGAAGCTTCAGAAATAGCGTTCTTTTTTAACACATCGAGACGTACTGTTGCGTATAATTGGTTTCAAGCACACCACTGGTACAACGTTATATGGGTTTATACCTTAGTAATATAACATGGGGACTTCGAGTGTTACAATATACGGTTGATATTTTTCTTTGTGTTAATTTTTTTTTTTTTTCCTTACGTAGGACCTCGACTAATGAAGAATCATATACACTCCATAATAAAATTTGTCACCGGGTCATAATAGGATATTCCTATATGGAATTGGAGAAGGTAGTTAGGAAAAGACTGTATGTAAATAAAGTCAACGAAGGTCCCAGAACGATAAAGTTTGTTACGACGTTCCTCGAATGTAATGTGTGTAGAAGTGTGATACCCAATCTACACAATGATCTCCTTTCCACCCTAAATATTGTATTTTAGGAACCTTTGATATATATATATATCCGAAGGGAACACCGAGTCGACCATTTCTTAGACGGACGCCACGTCCTCTGGGGCCAAGTTAGGGACCCAACCCTTCTAGGGAACCTCTTTCCTTTCCGATGGGTGAGGTCATAAGACTGGACCTCTTAAGGCACCTGACATATCAGGTACCCCAGTGTTTCTCCACCTGAGTTGACTCGTTGAAAGTGAAAGTATATGCACACACACACACACACACACACACACACACATTATATAGGAAAGATAGGGTTTATAAGATAAAATCCTTGAAGTTGCAAGAGTCAAAAGGTACAAACACTTAAAATGCTGGGATGGCCTTCAAAGAGACTGGACTCACTTTCACTCTCACGAACAGGGTCATAAGGATGCCAGTCTGTCCAACTACATTCACAAAATGGTTTGTTTATCAAATTCAAGGGAAGAAAAGGGTGCAGAGCTTCACTCTTGTCCCATGGTCTCTTCCCACCCCCATGATACCACATATGATCCTACTACTGCCTGAAAATTCTGCCCCTTGGACGCACAACCCAGAGATCAGAGCTTAAAACAGAATGAACGTCAGCACTGGTGTGCTGAGCTGGCTCAGGCTGGCTCGAAAGAGCCGACTGTGCACACTCTTCCCAAGCCTGTGTTCAGTGACATCATGTTGGTAGCTTGAAATTGTTCATGGTGGAAGTATTGATACTACAGAGATGCGCAAATGCTAGTCAGGGGTTCTCTTTCTTTCCCCAGAGACCTCTGTCAAACATCAGCCATTGATGCGTACTGCAGTAGAAACTGAGGCTCTGCTGCCCCTTCTTACAATATGTCTGCTCTCAGCAGGATCACAAATTCTTGGAACCTCAGAACTGGAGGAGATCTGAAGGGACAGCTGGTCATTCGGTCCTCTCATACTGCCTCTCCCCTAGTCCCTGTGCTGAGACATAAGCAGACCCTCTCCTCCACTCCTCTATGCCTCTCCACCATATTCCCATCTCTTTATTGCTTAGTGCTTATTCTTAATGATACTCTACAGTGTAGTAACTGCACACACAGACTCTAAGCTACACTAAAAGACAGCCAGGGGTCAAATCCCAGCTCCGTCATTAGCAGCTCTGTGACCTTGGGCAAGTGGCTTAAACTACTACACCTTAGCCTCTTTGTAAAAGCACAGACGATAATGATAATGCCTTCCTTAGATGTTTGTTCTGAGGATTCAGTGAGTTAATACAAGGACACAGAACAGTGGCTGGCACACACTAAGGATTAAACAGACGTAAACTGTTATTACTGTCTTCCAGTTCACTAAGTATCTTTCATGACATCCAGGCTGTCGGTTAACACTTGTTGGATTTTAATTTCAATGACTATTTTTCACTTCTGTGTAGCAGCTTTTCAGATCAACTTATTCTTTTTCCACCTTTCATTGCATTTTTGTATCCTCTTTAGTTTTTAATCATTTAAAAACATACTGTCTATAGTCTCTTTTAGATGGTTTTTTTACTTTCAACTCAAAGTCACTCCTTTCCTAAATAGTCCATATGATTTAATTATGCACTCATCTTCAGAGTTCTTTCTGTGGGAGTCTGTCTGGTCTGGGTTGTTGAAATAACCCAGTGGAGTGACTGAGTAAACACACAACACAATTCCTAGTGTTTGCTAGAGAGTCGCACAGTAGACAGCCAGTTTTCATGTTAATTTCTCAACTCAAGTTCTCATATCTCATGATAATAACCATATAGATTCTACAACCACATATGGCATAGCCCCAGATTTTCCATTTCTTCCTGGTGACTTTCTTTCCACTCGAAAAAATCTTCCTCTTTGTTTCTCCCAACAGTGGGGCTTTTGCAGTCCCTTTTCATGAAGACATGTAATGTTTAAAGCTCCTGGAAATTCATGTCTACCTTGGGCCCAAGTCTCATTTCTAGGCCCACTGTGGTCTCAAAACCTTAACCTCCAGACTCTACAGCTGCTTTGTGGGTGCAAAAGCCCCATAAGTTATTGTGCCTTCAGCTCATATAACCATTTGGCTTGAATTTCTCTCGACTGTTGACACCTGGGGACGTCCCTTGCTGATGAGCTCCCCTAGATATAGTTATTATTTTTCAGTCAACTCTGAAAGGGACTACTGACATCCCCTTTCCAAATTCGTAGGTTGGAACCTAACCCCCAACATGATGATCAGGGTAGGGCCTTCATGGATGGGATTAGTGCCCGTAGAAAAGAGACCTCAGAAAGTTCTCTTGCCTCTTACACCATGTGAGGTTTTAGCACAAAGAAACAGGAAGTGGGCCTTCACCAGACACTGAAATCTGCCAGCATCTTGATCTTGAACTTGCCAACCTCCAGCACTGTGAGAATTAAATTTCTGTTGTTTGTATGCAACCCTGTCTACGGTACTCTGCTACAGCAGCCTAAACGGACTCAGACAACGCGTTACCAGTGAAAAGAACTTGGGAAAGTTACTTCTCTGAACCTCAGCTCTTGAGGGCTATTGCGAGGCTCAAGACAATTCAAATGAAGCTCTTAGTTCTGAAACCAGGTGGCCACAGTCAAATCCGGTTCTGCCACTTACCAACTTGGTAACCTTGAACAAATTGCTCAAATTCCAGGGCTCAGCTTCTTCTCCTGCAAAACAGATATAGCAAGGATTAGGCAAGTCACAAGTCCCCAGCAACAAAAAGCCTCCAGTAAATCCTAATCACTACTGTTTTTTTCCTGTACCAAGAATAACAACTCCATGTAACCTTTCTGTTCAGTAGTATTTCAAGCCAAATAATATTTCTCCAGACCACTATATTTTACAGAAGATGTTTCACAAATTTTTTTTCTCATTTAATGTTCAAAACACTCTGGTATATGACAAATAAAGAAATGAAGATATTAAAAAAAAGGAAATGGAGATTCAGAGATGTCAAGTTGTAAGAGTTCTTCATATATTCACGTCAAGTAAACTTGCTGAAGGTTGCACAGCAAATAAAGAGAACTCAAACTCCAAACCCCAAATCAAACTCCTCTGATGGAGGGGCACAGTTTGGCTGGACTGCATTGTCCCAGGGACATAGAGGGCAGAGCCTGGCTGTCCTTTCAGACTCACAATTCTATGATAAAGGATGCTGGGACTCTGGGCTACGTCAGCAAGTCCGGGTTTCAGAAAAACACTCAGCTCAACTTGAATTTGAACTGTTCTCAGTCATTCTACCCCTGACTTGCTTCCTGCTCTAGGTATCTACACCACAGAGAAAGGAAAACAAACGTACATTATACCATCCTTGTCGCCCTCAAAACTCTCGCAAAAGAGATTCACAAAAACTTACGAATCAAAAGGAGTTTTCATAAAACCCAAGGTAAACAATATCCCACTCAAACCCATTCACCAGCATCAAGAGTGAAGATCAGAGCAAGGTTTCCAATGTCTAGACACTCATTATTGCCTGCAAGAGATAGAGATTGCTTTTTTCTGGCTTTCATTTTGATTAAATCTTCGGCTGCCTGAGGTGTTTTCTCTTGGCTTGTCATCGGGGACTGAGACTACCGGAAGCCACTTAACCAGCCTCCCTTTATTCACAAAAGATTTGGGGACCCTGCCTAATTGTCGTGGGGAATGTTATCAGCCGATCACGTCAACCACTGGCTGCGTTGCCAGCAATCCTCTCATTCGCCAGTACAGGTTTCCTTTCTGCTGTTGCCTGAATTTGTTTAAGATTCCCTTTTCAAGAATAATCACAAAACTGCTCAGTGGCCAAAGAAAAGAGCCATTTCATTTAAAACAACACAGGCATATCAAGTTTCCCTGGTGGCTCAGTGTCAAGAACCCGCCTGCCAGTGCAGGGGATGCAGGTTCAATCCCTGGGTCATGAAGATCCCCTAGAGGAGGGTATGGCAACCCACTCCGGTATCCTCACCTGAGAAATCCCACGGACAGAGGAGCCTGGCGGGCTGCAGTCCATTGGGCCGCGAGAAGCATACGTGACTTACCAATTGAACAACAAGGCATACTCACAAGTTAAGACCTCACGGGTAAGCACAAGGGCCACACTCTGTGTGTGTGTTGTGTGTATGCACTTACACACAGACGCCCAGAAACACGGTGACAGTCCTCTCGACTCTGCTCAGTATGTTTTCCAATTACCTAAAGATTTCATTTTCTTTCTTTCTGATTCTTTGACCAGATTTACAAAGCAGAAAATAAGACAAGCTGTTTACTTGGGAACAATTTTTTTAAGATCCTGGGCGAAAGTCCTAGAAATTAGAAAAACATACACTAACTTGCTCTCACAAAACTCTTTAAGAACATGAAGATTAAGCTGGTCTTTCCATCATTTAGAGACAAACCAGGAAAGAGAGTATGTTTCCTCTAGAAGGAAAATCATCTCAAAACAAGGGTGATTTTCTCTCACTTCCTCTCTGCGGACAGAGAAAAGCTGGACTATGACTCTAGAAACCGAGCCACCGCCATATCACTCTGAATACGCCTGATCTCATCTGATCTCTAAACTGAGCAGGGTCGGGCCTGGTTAGTACTTGGATGGGAGACTCTAGAAACTGGATATCTTTTTTTGTCTTTAGACTTACAGCATGGGCTCCAATCCATTCTTGGTTTTTCAGAGCTGTGTGACTTTGGGTAAGTCACTGAACCTTTCTGAGCTTCTGTAGCTGCTGCTGTCAAGGGAGGACACTCATTCACTCAAGACCTATCTGCTGAGCACCTACAACGTGCAAGCATGTGGCCATGGGATTAATTCCAGTAATTAAACTGTCTCAGCCACAAAGAGCTCTCATTGATTAGTGGAATAAAGACTTCCCTGGCAGTTCAATGGTTAAGATGCCGTGCTTCCGATGAGTGCAGGTACTGGGCAATTACAGAAAGGGTATTTAATTCCACAGGGGAGGGAAAGTGCTGGGTATAAGAAAGACTTCCCCCAAGGAGATGTTATCTAAGCTGCGAACAAAAAGACAAGTTAGAATTTGCCCAACTGAGGGGGATCCAAGCAAAACTTGCAGCATATGGGAAGGCCCATAGGCAGGATGTATGGTTCACAATGTCAAGCACAAGAGGCAGAAAGAAAGACATGGGGTATGTCAACCTGGACATGCAAGCAGGTGGGCTTGCCAGGGCAATTTGCCAGGACTAGGAGGGTCAAGCATTCACAGAATCCCAGCCACACCAATCACAAGACCCTTGGACTTTGACGTAGGGTTTGGAGAGGGAAATGGCAACCCAATCCAGTATTCGTGCTCAGGAAATCTCACGAACACAGGCGCCTAGTGGGCTATAGTCCATGGGATGGCAAAGAGTCGGACACAACTGAGCAACTAACACGTTCAAACACCTTCAGGGTCCCTCCCAGTCCTAAGGGCTGACCCTATGGTCTTCTGAGACCCCAGATCTTCCTCTTGGCCTGAAAGCCCTTGCACCAGCACAGCCACGTCCCTGAGTCTACTCGGGGAAATGCCAAGCCTCCCACGTGGGCCCTGTCCTTCCTTTTTCCTTTCCCTTCGGGAGAGACTAGCCAGTGATTCAAGGAGAGAGTTGTCCCCTACTTGTCATTTGTTTCTTAAAAAAAAAAAAAAATTACCCAGGACTCACTCACACAGTCATTTGCCCAACCTCCTTCTCCCACCCAGCCCCTAACCTAGCTGAAGAAACGCTGAATTATCTGTGTACACTGTCGCCTCCAGGACATTTGAAGCTACCTGAGGGTGGACGCTCATTTTGGTCATTCTGCTGCCCACCCCCCGCCCCTGGCATTGACCCCTGATTCATTCCAGGCCCTCAAAAGTGCATGCAGACATGAATGGGTTTAATGTCTCTGCAAAGGAGCACCCACCCAGAGCTGCCCTCAGATAGCAGCTCTAAGACCAGTGTGGAAAACCCAGAGAGGTGTCAGCTCAACACCCCTCCCCCAGGGCTCCCTAAGCCACTGCAGATGCTCAGCAAAGCCCCACTGGAAAACTAACAGCCCCACCACTCGTGATACCAGTGAAGAATCTCAGGTCCAAAAGGATGATACAACTTGTCCAAGGACTCTTAGCTAATGCAATGTTTTTAAAAGGGGGACATCAGGGACTTTCCTGGTGGCCCAGTGGATAAGACTCTGAACTCCCAATACAGGGGGTCTGGGTTCAATCCCTGATCAGGGAACTAGATCCTGCGTGCCACTACTAAAGATCCCACATGCCATAACTAAGACCCAGCATGGCCAATTAAATAAATATTAAAAAAAAAAAGTGGGACAACGGTCTTAAACAGAAGGCTATCTAGTTGCCCCTACCAGAAACGTTGCTTATTTTAGGGGAAAATACTTGGCAGGTCTAATGGAATCTTCTCTTTACCAGACCACCAATTACATCACACTGTCACAACCCCTGGGATTCTCTAGGCAGGACTAAAGCTCCCATTAAGCATCGACCTATTTTTTGAAGATGACTAAAAAAACTTTTAGGGTCTGGGTATGTTCTTGGATTACAGATCACTTTTTAATTCTCTATAATGTGACCTCAGGCTATAACAATTTTTAAAGGAAAGCTGAGCTTCCTGAACACTCTTATTTTAAAAAATGTTTTTATATTAACTTTACTGTGACAGTAAACACAATTTTTAAGAAGGCCATTTTGACCTATATAACCCTTCCACCAAAAGAATTCCTTATCATTCCTGTGTCCTCTTATTAAAGTTTTTATTCAGAGATTGATACTTGGTACCAATGTATGTGTTTCATTTAAAGGAACCCAGGTGGCACTAGTGGGAAAGGGTCTGCCTGCTAGTGCAGGAGACATAAGAGATGTGGGTTTGATCCTGGATTGGGAAGACCCCCCTGGAGGAGGGCATGGCAACCCACTCCACTATTCTTGCCTGGAGAATCCCATGGACAGAGGAGCCTAGTGGGCTACAGTCCACGGGGTCACAACTGACACGACTGAGGCGACTTAACACGCACGCACCTTTGAGAGTAGAAGTTATTTAAACAAAATAAAAACAAAAAACAAACAAACTTACTATGCAAGTCACTGGCACGATGTTTCTGAAACCACCCGAGAGCAAAACCCAGGTGACAAATGAAGTGCACCTGGAAATTCTGGGTCTGGGACATTGAGGGTAACATCTTCTAGCCTGCTTCATTCAATCATTATTCTGACACTTTCCATATCCCATTTAATAGGAAACAGACAAAGGAAAACAGGTGTTTTACTTGTATCCACCTGGCACAGCAAACTCCCAAAGCTTGCAATAGCTGCTTATCGTTGAAGAGTTTAAAGCAATATTTTTGTGCCAATAAAATAACATCTCAAATGGCCTAGCACAGTGGTTCTCACTCCACAGCTCAACCAAAATTCACAAGGGTGGGAGGAAAATCTTTAAAAATACTGTTGCTGGGTCCCCAGCCTGCACAATTAAAACAGAATCTCTAAGGATGAAACCTTAGCACTATAGTTTTCCCAAGATCCCTAGGTGACTGTACGGCACAAACAAGACTGCAAACCACAGGCTAGGTTAACTCATTAGTCAAAGAAAGCCCATGGGAAATCTTATCTGCAAGTGATGAAGGCATTGTAATTAAACAAAAGAGCAGATGTAAAAGCACCTAACAGGCCTGTTACCCAGAAGACACTTAATAAATGTTAATTAAACAAAAAAATAATAATTCAAGTAATTACTCCTTTTCCTCAGTGAATTCACCTTGTAATTTTATTGGCTTATCACTTGCTGTTTTTTTCTTAGCCTTGATTCATTCTATCCCTATGTTAATAATAATAAAAATATCTATGTTAACAAAATTATAAACATATGCCCATAATCCTGTTCAATTATAAGAGCTCTGTACTATTTCCAACTCTTAATCACTTATTTAATAAAACTTTCCCCTAGAACAGTGGCTAGTATGTACTAAATACTCAACAAATGTTATTTATAATAAGTATTATTATTCAGGATTCAAGATAATCTGCATAACTTAGGCTGAAGTTTTATTTATACTATTCAAAGGACTTAATGAGAATGTAAAAATATTAGCAGGACAATTTTTTAAACTTTCTTTTTTATATCGGAGAATAGCCAATTAACAATGTTGTGATAGTTTCAGGTGGACAGAAAAGGGACTCAGCCATACATATATATATATATATTCTCTCCCAAACTCCCCTCCCATCCAGGCCACTGAGCAGAGTTCCTGTGCTATACAATAGGACCTTGTTGCTTATCCATTTTAAATATAGCAGTATATACATACGGATCCCAAACTCCCCAGGGCAATATTTAACAAACTTAAAAAAAATGTTTAAAGCACATTCTTTGTATAAATTTGTGAAAAAATATTAAATGTGATCACTGCACAGGTAACTAGCTTATCTTGCACATTCAAGGGGGCCCAGCAAAAGCTACTTGTGAACACTCAGCAGTTTCCACAGTCACTTGGAAAAGCTAACATTGCAATTAGTTCAAAGTGCTCTCTTAATCCAACTTTTCCCTACCACTGCCTCTCTGAGCCTGTATTAGGAAGGTGATTTTTCTATATGTTCACATCACCCCCTCAGTTTAACTAAGAGAACAAAAATCTGTTTAAATATATATATATGAAATTTCTTAATCAAGATGAGAACGTTTTATTAAGAACATTTCCAAACCTCCTGTTGCCCTGCTTGGATGAATTAAGCCAGTCGGCATCTGTCTCCTGTTGCACTAAGCAGAGGAGGCATTCAACAGCCAGACTGGAAGATCTACTGCGTTTGGTCCAGAATCACATTGTTAGCAGGAGACCCTTCCATGGTTTACACCTGAGCATGACACTGTTTGCTTCCTTTCACTTTCTGACTCCAAACATCTGCCATTTCATGTTTAAAATCAATACACACGCAAAAATAATCATGATGTGCGCTTTTCTAAATGTACTGTTGCTATTCAGTCACTAAATCGTGTCTGACTCTTTGTGACCCCGTAGACTGCAGCATGCAGGCTGCCCTGTCCTCCACTATCTCCTGGGGTTTGCTCAAATTCATGTCCATTGAGTCGGTGACGCCATCCAACCATCTCATCCTTTGTTGTTCCCTTCTCCTCCTGCTGTCAACCTTTCCATCATCAGGGACTTTTCCAATGAGTCACCTCTTGGCATCAGGTGGTCAAAGTATTGGAGCTTCAGCATCGTTTATATGCATATTATATGCATATTATACATATAATAATTATTAT
>SJYC01141526.1:0-77012 GCA_006408675.1 Madoqua kirkii
GTTAAGATGCCGTGCTTCCGATGAGTGCAGGTACTGGGCAATTACAGAAAGGGTATTTAATTCCACAGGGGAGGGAAAGTGCTGGGTATAAGAAAGACTTCCCCCAAGGAGATGTTATCTAAGCTGCGAACAAAAAGACAAGTTAGAATTTGCCCAACTGAGGGGGATCCAAGCAAAACTTGCAGCATATGGGAAGGCCCATAGGCAGGATGTATGGTTCACAATGTCAAGCACAAGAGGCAGAAAGAAAGACATGGGGTATGTCAACCTGGACATGCAAGCAGGTGGGCTTGCCAGGGCAATTTGCCAGGACTAGGAGGGTCAAGCATTCACAGAATCCCAGCCACACCAATCACAAGACCCTTGGACTTTGACGTAGGGTTTGGAGAGGGAAATGGCAACCCAATCCAGTATTCGTGCTCAGGAAATCTCACGAACACAGGCGCCTAGTGGGCTATAGTCCATGGGATGGCAAAGAGTCGGACACAACTGAGCAACTAACACGTTCAAACACCTTCAGGGTCCCTCCCAGTCCTAAGGGCTGACCCTATGGTCTTCTGAGACCCCAGATCTTCCTCTTGGCCTGAAAGCCCTTGCACCAGCACAGCCACGTCCCTGAGTCTACTCGGGGAAATGCCAAGCCTCCCACGTGGGCCCTGTCCTTCCTTTTTCCTTTCCCTTCGGGAGAGACTAGCCAGTGATTCAAGGAGAGAGTTGTCCCCTACTTGTCATTTGTTTCTTAAAAAAAAAAAAAAATTACCCAGGACTCACTCACACAGTCATTTGCCCAACCTCCTTCTCCCACCCAGCCCCTAACCTAGCTGAAGAAACGCTGAATTATCTGTGTACACTGTCGCCTCCAGGACATTTGAAGCTACCTGAGGGTGGACGCTCATTTTGGTCATTCTGCTGCCCACCCCCCGGCCCCTGGCATTGACCCCTGATTCATTCCAGGCCCTCAAAAGTGCATGCAGACATGAATGGGTTTAATGTCTCTGCAAAGGAGCACCCACCCAGAGCTGCCCTCAGATAGCAGCTCTAAGACCAGTGTGGAAAACCCAGAGAGGTGTCAGCTCAACACCCCTCCCCCAGGGCTCCCTAAGCCACTGCAGATGCTCAGCAAAGCCCCACTGGAAAACTAACAGCCCCACCACTCGTGATACCAGTGAAGAATCTCAGGTCCAAAAGGATGATACAACTTGTCCAAGGACTCTTAGCTAATGCAATGTTTTTAAAAGGGGGACATCAGGGACTTTCCTGGTGGCCCAGTGGATAAGACTCTGAACTCCCAATACAGGGGGTCTGGGTTCAATCCCTGATCAGGGAACTAGATCCTGCGTGCCACTACTAAAGATCCCACATGCCATAACTAAGACCCAGCATGGCCAATTAAATAAATATTAAAAAAAAAAAGTGGGACAACGGTCTTAAACAGAAGGCTATCTAGTTGCCCCTACCAGAAACGTTGCTTATTTTAGGGGAAAATACTTGGCAGGTCTAATGGAATCTTCTCTTTACCAGACCACCAATTACATCACACTGTCACAACCCCTGGGATTCTCTAGGCAGGACTAAAGCTCCCATTAAGCATCGACCTATTTTTTGAAGATGACTAAAAAAACTTTTAGGGTCTGGGTATGTTCTTGGATTACAGATCACTTTTTAATTCTCTATAATGTGACCTCAGGCTATAACAATTTTTAAAGGAAAGCTGAGCTTCCTGAACACTCTTATTTTAAAAAATGTTTTTATATTAACTTTACTGTGACAGTAAACACAATTTTTAAGAAGGCCATTTTGACCTATATAACCCTTCCACCAAAAGAATTCCTTATCATTCCTGTGTCCTCTTATTAAAGTTTTTATTCAGAGATTGATACTTGGTACCAATGTATGTGTTTCATTTAAAGGAACCCAGGTGGCACTAGTGGGAAAGGGTCTGCCTGCTAGTGCAGGAGACATAAGAGATGTGGGTTTGATCCTGGATTGGGAAGACCCCCCTGGAGGAGGGCATGGCAACCCACTCCACTATTCTTGCCTGGAGAATCCCATGGACAGAGGAGCCTAGTGGGCTACAGTCCACGGGGTCACAACTGACACGACTGAGGCGACTTAACACGCACGCACCTTTGAGAGTAGAAGTTATTTAAACAAAATAAAAACAAAAAACAAACAAACTTACTATGCAAGTCACTGGCACGATGTTTCTGAAACCACCCGAGAGCAAAACCCAGGTGACAAATGAAGTGCACCTGGAAATTCTGGGTCTGGGACATTGAGGGTAACATCTTCTAGCCTGCTTCATTCAATCATTATTCTGACACTTTCCATATCCCATTTAATAGGAAACAGACAAAGGAAAACAGGTGTTTTACTTGTATCCACCTGGCACAGCAAACTCCCAAAGCTTGCAATAGCTGCTTATCGTTGAAGAGTTTAAAGCAATATTTTTGTGCCAATAAAATAACATCTCAAATGGCCTAGCACAGTGGTTCTCACTCCACAGCTCAACCAAAATTCACAAGGGTGGGAGGAAAATCTTTAAAAATACTGTTGCTGGGTCCCCAGCCTGCACAATTAAAACAGAATCTCTAAGGATGAAACCTTAGCACTATAGTTTTCCCAAGATCCCTAGGTGACTGTACGGCACAAACAAGACTGCAAACCACAGGCTAGGTTAACTCATTAGTCAAAGAAAGCCCATGGGAAATCTTATCTGCAAGTGATGAAGGCATTGTAATTAAACAAAAGAGCAGATGTAAAAGCACCTAACAGGCCTGTTACCCAGAAGACACTTAATAAATGTTAATTAAACAAAAAAATAATAATTCAAGTAATTACTCCTTTTCCTCAGTGAATTCACCTTGTAATTTTATTGGCTTATCACTTGCTGTTTTTTTCTTAGCCTTGATTCATTCTATCCCTATGTTAATAATAATAAAAATATCTATGTTAACAAAATTATAAACATATGCCCATAATCCTGTTCAATTATAAGAGCTCTGTACTATTTCCAACTCTTAATCACTTATTTAATAAAACTTTCCCCTAGAACAGTGGCTAGTATGTACTAAATACTCAACAAATGTTATTTATAATAAGTATTATTATTCAGGATTCAAGATAATCTGCATAACTTAGGCTGAAGTTTTATTTATACTATTCAAAGGACTTAATGAGAATGTAAAAATATTAGCAGGACAATTTTTTAAACTTTCTTTTTTATATCGGAGAATAGCCAATTAACAATGTTGTGATAGTTTCAGGTGGACAGAAAAGGGACTCAGCCATACATATATATATATATATTCTCTCCCAAACTCCCCTCCCATCCAGGCCACTGAGCAGAGTTCCTGTGCTATACAATAGGACCTTGTTGCTTATCCATTTTAAATATAGCAGTATATACATACGGATCCCAAACTCCCCAGGGCAATATTTAACAAACTTAAAAAAAATGTTTAAAGCACATTCTTTGTATAAATTTGTGAAAAAATATTAAATGTGATCACTGCACAGGTAACTAGCTTATCTTGCACATTCAAGGGGGCCCAGCAAAAGCTACTTGTGAACACTCAGCAGTTTCCACAGTCACTTGGAAAAGCTAACATTGCAATTAGTTCAAAGTGCTCTCTTAATCCAACTTTTCCCTACCACTGCCTCTCTGAGCCTGTATTAGGAAGGTGATTTTTCTATATGTTCACATCACCCCCTCAGTTTAACTAAGAGAACAAAAATCTGTTTAAATATATATATATGAAATTTCTTAATCAAGATGAGAACGTTTTATTAAGAACATTTCCAAACCTCCTGTTGCCCTGCTTGGATGAATTAAGCCAGTCGGCATCTGTCTCCTGTTGCACTAAGCAGAGGAGGCATTCAACAGCCAGACTGGAAGATCTACTGCGTTTGGTCCAGAATCACATTGTTAGCAGGAGACCCTTCCATGGTTTACACCTGAGCATGACACTGTTTGCTTCCTTTCACTTTCTGACTCCAAACATCTGCCATTTCATGTTTAAAATCAATACACACGCAAAAATAATCATGATGTGCGCTTTTCTAAATGTACTGTTGCTATTCAGTCACTAAATCGTGTCTGACTCTTTGTGACCCCGTAGACTGCAGCATGCAGGCTGCCCTGTCCTCCACTATCTCCTGGGGTTGCTCAAATTCATGTCCATTGAGTCGGTGACGCCATCCAACCATCTCATCCTTTGTTGTTCCCTTCTCCTCCTGCTGTCAACCTTTCCATCATCAGGGACTTTTCCAATGAGTCACCTCTTGGCATCAGGTGGTCAAAGTATTGGAGCTTCAGCATCGTTTATATGCATATTATATGCATATTATACATATAATAATTATTATACATATCATAACAAGTATTACTGGTCTGAATGTTTGTGTCCCCACTCTGGGCTTCCCTGGTGGCTCAGACAGTAAAGCGTCTGCTCGCAATGCAGGAGACCCGGGTTCGATTCCTGGGTCGGGAAGATCCCCTGGAAAAGGAAATGGCAATCCATTCCAGCACTCTTGCCTGGAAAATCCCATGGAGGGAGGAGCCTGATAGTCTACAATCCATGGGGTCAGGCTACAATCCATGGGGTCGCAAAGAGTCAGACACGACTGAGCAACTCTGTCCTGTCCTGTCCAAATTCCCATGTTGGAATCCTAACTCCCCAGTGAGATGGCTTTAGGAGGTCGGGCCTTTGAGAGGTCATGAGGGTGGAGCCCTCATGAACGGGATTAGTGCCCTTTTAAGTGAGACCCCAGATAGCTCCCTCACTCATCCCATCATGTGAGCCCACGATGAGAGGAGAGCCCTGCCCAAGCATGCTGGTGCCCAGATCTCAGATTTTCAGCCTCCAGAACAGTGAGTACTATCTGGCTGCTGTTTATAAGCACCCAGTATGCAGCATTTTATAATAGTAGCTCTGACAACCATAACAAAGTCAAAAGTGACCACACCAACAAGTAATAGCTTGGTTTGCTCAATAAGAATATCATGATTGACTATCACATGCCAGACAGCTCCAGAGGCACAGGGAGATGGAGATGAGGACAGAGTTCCCATCTTCAAGAATCTCAGGCTCCAAGGACAGTGTATGTATTGGCTACTGTGACAGAATGAGACTCTGACCAGGGGTGACAAGGAAATGCAAAGGATAGGGTCACAGGGGCAACCCTAAATATTTAGAGTCAGAAATTAGGAAATGAAAATAAATAAGCACCTAGGAGATAAATGGTTGTGGAGAACAATGTTAAGATAACTACTGCAGCTTTCATCAATTGCACTGCCCTCTCAACTCCCATCACCTAATCTTGACAATCATATGCCACTTTGGGGACCTCCCTGGTGGTCCAATGGCTAAGACTCCATGCTTCTAAAGCATGGGAGTGTGTGCCACAGCTAAAGATCCTGTGTGCTGCAGCTAAGACCCAGCACAGCTAAATAAATAAACAAATATTAAACATACATACATATCTATCCTGTGATAAACCATAATAGAAAAAGAGTATATATATATATATATATATATATATAAAGAATACATACAATCACTTTGCTGTACAGAAGAAATTAACACAACATTGTAAACCAACTATACTTCAATTAATAAAATAAATTAAAAAGGAGGTAAAAGAAGACTTCCTGGAGACTGAACAGCCAGACTCAGTACCATCTCAGCAAAACTGCAACCCTGTGGGTCAGCCCTGCTGCTGCTGCTACTGCTAAGTCGCTTCAGTGGTGTTCGACTCTGTACGACCCCATAGACGGCAGCCCAACAGGCACCCCTGTCCCTGGGATTCTCCAGGCAAGAACACTGGAGTGGGTTGCCATTTCCTTCTCCAGTGCATGAAAGTGAAAAGTGAAAGTGAAGTTGCTCAATCATGTCTGACTCTTCTCGACCCCGTGGACTGCAGCCCACCAGGCTCCTCCGTCCATCGGATTTTCCAGGCAAGAGTACTGGAGTGGGGTCCCATTGCCTTCTCCAGTGGGTCGGCCCTACCCTTTTCAAACTGTGCCACCATTAAAGACATATCATAATTTCCTTGAAAGCATGACATGGGTGAAGGTAGAGAATGTTATTGGGGGTGTCCGGTCTAAATGCCTGGTTTTATAGATGGGAGAATCTGACACATAGAAGGAAAGAAATTTGCCTACAGTGAAGACAGCAAGATCACAGTGGAGTCAGAACCAGCTCTCAAGATTCCTGACTCCTAACTACCCAGGGCTGACTACTGAGCTTCCACCCACTTCCAAACTCCTTTACCTTCTTAACCGCATCCAAGTGTCTGCTCTCAGCTCAGGTGCATGCCCTTTAGGGAAAGGCTTCTGGGGACATCCTACCTGTATATATCTATATATATATAGATATGTACTCCCCTTTCTCAGAGCACTCCTCCCAGATTATGCGGCCATTTCATCAGCTAGCTTCCCCCCACCCTTGACCTTGGAGCAACTCTTTGTTCAGGTCTTGTGTCCTGGACCTGAGCACAAGCAGGAGGTCTGCGTGGACACAGTGCAGTGAACAAAGTGACCAAGGTCTCAGGTTCTTGGGAATTTCCCAGCATTAACCAAGCAAGTCCCAAGTCCCTGAAAATCCCTTGACAAACCAGGACAGCTGGTCGCTCTATTAGTGGACACCAACCAAGTGACATGGGGCTTCCCAGCTGGCACTAGAGGTAAACAGCCTGCCTGCCAATGGAGGAGACGAGTGTTTGATCCTCGCGCTGGGAAGATCCCCTGGAGGAGGGCATGGCAACCCACTCTAGTATTCTCGCCTGGAGAATCCCACAGACAAAAGACCCTGGTGGGCTACAGTCCATAGGGTCACAAAGGTTTGGATACAGCATGCATGCAACAAAGTGAGACGGCTGGTTCACCATGTCCCCGCCTCTAACCATCCTCAGCCACTGTGCAAGCCGGGCCCAGAGCCATGTCTCCACCATGTGGTCACTCTAGCTCAGCACTGATAGAACTTTCTGCACCGCTGGAGATGTTCCTTATCTACACTGTCCAACACGGGAGTACCAGACCCAGGGGACTACGGAGCAGCTGAACTCTGGCTGGTGCAACTGAGTTTTTAATTATATTTCAGTTCAGTTCAGTCACTCAGTCGTGTCCGATTATATATATATATATATATATATATAAAGAATACATACAATCACTTTGCTGTACAGAAGAAATTAACACAACATTGTAAACCAACTATACTTCAATTAATAAAATAAATTAAAAAGGAGGTAAAAGAAGACTTCCTGGAGACTGAACAGCCAGACTCAGTACCATCTCAGCAAAACTGCAACCCTGTGGGTCAGCCCTGCTGCTGCTGCTACTGCTAAGTCGCTTCAGTGGTGTTCGACTCTGTACGACCCCATAGACGGCAGCCCAACAGGCACCCCTGTCCCTGGGATTCTCCAGGCAAGAACACTGGAGTGGGTTGCCATTTCCTTCTCCAGTGCATGAAAGTGAAAAGTGAAAGTGAAGTTGCTCAATCATGTCTGACTCTTCTCGACCCCGTGGACTGCAGCCCACCAGGCTCCTCCGTCCATCGGATTTTCCAGGCAAGAGTACTGGAGTGGGGTCCCATTGCCTTCTCCAGTGGGTCGGCCCTACCCTTTTCAAACTGTGCCACCATTAAAGACATATCATAATTTCCTTGAAAGCATGACATGGGTGAAGGTAGAGAATGTTATTGGGGGTGTCCGGTCTAAATGCCTGGTTTTATAGATGGGAGAATCTGACACATAGAAGGAAAGAAATTTGCCTACAGTGAAGACAGCAAGATCACAGTGGAGTCAGAACCAGCTCTCAAGATTCCTGACTCCTAACTACCCAGGGCTGACTACTGAGCTTCCACCCACTTCCAAACTCCTTTACCTTCTTAACCGCATCCAAGTGTCTGCTCTCAGCTCAGGTGCATGCCCTTTAGGGAAAGGCTTCTGGGGACATCCTACCTGTATATATCTATATATATATAGATATGTACTCCCCTTTCTCAGAGCACTCCTCCCAGATTATGCGGCCATTTCATCAGCTAGCTTCCCCCCACCCTTGACCTTGGAGCAACTCTTTGTTCAGGTCTTGTGTCCTGGACCTGAGCACAAGCAGGAGGTCTGCGTGGACACAGTGCAGTGAACAAAGTGACCAAGGTCTCAGGTTCTTGGGAATTTCCCAGCATTAACCAAGCAAGTCCCAAGTCCCTGAAAATCCCTTGACAAACCAGGACAGCTGGTCGCTCTATTAGTGGACACCAACCAAGTGACATGGGGCTTCCCAGCTGGCACTAGAGGTAAACAGCCTGCCTGCCAATGGAGGAGACGAGTGTTTGATCCTCGCGCTGGGAAGATCCCCTGGAGGAGGGCATGGCAACCCACTCTAGTATTCTCGCCTGGAGAATCCCACAGACAAAAGACCCTGGTGGGCTACAGTCCATAGGGTCACAAAGGTTTGGATACAGCATGCATGCAACAAAGTGAGACGGCTGGTTCACCATGTCCCCGCCTCTAACCATCCTCAGCCACTGTGCAAGCCGGGCCCAGAGCCATGTCTCCACCATGTGGTCACTCTAGCTCGCACTGATAGAACTTTCTGCACCGCTGGAGATGTTCCTTATCTACACTGTCCAACACGGGAGTACCAGACCCAGGGGACTACGGAGCAGCTGAACTCTGGCTGGTGCAACTGAGTTTTTAATTATATTTCAGTTCAGTTCAGTCACTCAGTCGTGTCCGACTCTCTGCGACCCCATGAATCACAGCACACCAGGCCTCCCTGTCCATCACCATCTTCCAGAGTTCACTCTGACTCACGTCCATAGAGTCCGTGATGCCATCCAGCCATCTCATCCTCGGTTGTCCCCTTCTCCTCCTGCCCGCAATCCCTCCCAGTATCAGAGTCTTTTCCAATGAGTCAACTCTTCGCATAAGGTGGCCAAAGTACTGGAGCTTCAGCTTCAGCATCATTCCATCCAAAGAAATCCCAGGGTTGATCTCCTTCAAAATGGACTGGTTGGATCTCCTTGCAGTCCAAGCGACTCTCAAGAGTCTTCTCCAACACCACAGTTCAAAAGCATCAATTCTTTGGCGTATTAATTTCTATTTCAATAGCCCCATGTGGAAATAGCCACCATATAGAACAGTTCGTCTTTGGTTTTACATAATTGGATCTACAGTCCACCTCTGTGCACAGAATGAGCTTTGGAGTCAGAATGACCATGGTTCAAATCCTGACTCAGTCACGTGCAAATGTCAAAACTCCCTGGGGAACTTGTTTCTCTGTGATCCTGACAAGTTGACTACGAGACAGTGTTTAGAAAGTGGTTGGTTCCTGGGAGAACTTATGCAAAAGGATTTCTCTGGAAGCCAATGAACCATGTAAAATGTAAAAAATGTAAAATGCTATGTAAAAATGCTAGAAAATTATAATTCTGAACCCAAAAGAGTGCAAGGGCATCATCATGACCAGACTTCCAGCATTCCTGGCAGGTTCAAGTTCAGATTCAGCATGGCTGGGGCTGTGCTGCTTGACTGGTCCCAGGCCTGTGACTGGCTGTCACTGAGCCCCACTGGGGCAGCAGGCACTGGGTCCTGGGAGATGCTGAGACTCCACCTGAGGATGACCCTACACGGTCCAGGGGCAGGGATCCAGGCCCTGCCCAGAGCAGTGAGAAGGCAGCACCCGCAGGAAGCCCAGGTGCTCCACAGGGCTCAGGCGCACCCCGGGCTGGCCACCTAGTGCCCAGGGGCACAGGACACACCGGGTCCAGCCCGCATCCGGCACATGGAAGGAGAACACCACCCCCGTTGCCTCTCCCAAGGGCCAGGACACAGTAATGAGCTGGCAACCAGGAGCAGCTGCGAAACCCCGGAGGCATCTGGTTTCTGGAACCTGTCCCTGGCCCTAATGAATCCACCCACTCGGCAGGAACGGGTGGCAGGTCCCCGAGGAGCAGGCTGCGGATCACAATCACCTGGGGAGCCTTTCAGCAACACTGTTCCCCAGATTGGGCACCGGTGTTTGCAGAAAGCTCCCAGGTGCCTGTGAGTCCCAGTGGCATGGCTGGGACTCGGTGTCTGTCATCTGAGGGCTTGGGAAGGTGGTTCTGATGGGGACTATCTATCTAGGCAGCGCTAGAGGGCTTCCTAGGTGGTTCGGTGGTAAAGAATCTGCCTGCCAAGCAGTAGACATGAGTTCAATCCCTGGGTCAGCAAGATCTCCTGGAGAAGGAAATGGCAACCCACTCCAGTCTTCTTGTTTGGAGGAGCCTGGTGGGCTACAGACCACGGGGCTGCAAAGAGTCGGACGTGACTGTGCGCACATGAGCACGAGGCAGAACTAGGGCTAGAGAAGTCCCCTTGTTAACAAGTCCCTCCCTCTGGCCGCAGGGACAATATATGGTCGGGGGACCCTGACACCACAGCTAGGCCACAAGTTGCTGGCCTACCTCCTGCCCCAACTGGCAGAGACGCTTCTGGTTCACCAGGCCCGAGCTGTCTGGTGTCTCATGTGCAGCCTCGGTGGGGAGGTCCTCCTTCACCACTATCCCCAAGCAGAAGCCCTAATCTGTACACCTCTCCGTCCTGGCGTACCATGGCTGCACCCAGCACCGAAGAAGCCCACGACAGATGCTATTATTGTGGTTGTTACTCTCATTTCACTGAAAAGGAAACCAGAAGCTAGCGACAGTATGACTCACCCAAGGCCCCATGATGCTGGGGCAGGGCCAGGACAGGAACTCTGGGTGCCTGGGTTCATTCCCTCCCTGATACCCCAGGTTGGGGCTCACTGCCTCTGTGTCCACCCTCACGCACACTTTTTCTCCTCCCTCTTGCAAGTCAGTATGCAGGCTCTGACCATCAGAATAAATGCTTATTAGTAGCCTCAGGCTCTGATTTATAGGATGCCACTTATCTTCAAAGGTTTCCCTGGCGGCTCAGCGGTAAAGAATCAGCCTGCCGAGGCAGGGATGTGGGTTCTTCCAGGAACAAGAAGATTCCCCTGGAGAAGGAAATGGCAACCCACTCCAGAATTCTTGCCTGGAGAATCCATGGAGAGAGGAGCCTGACGGGCTACAGTCCATGGCATCACAGAGAGTCGGATACGACTTATCTACTAAACAACAAATTATCCCCCAAACAATCCATGGAGTCTATGAACACCCCTTGGGCAGTATACAGGGCACTAGTGTTTAGCACAGCCTTGGAGTCTGACATACTCGAATTGCCAGAGTAGCTGGGTGATGCTGGACACATTTCTTAACCTCTCGGGGCTTGGCTTCTTCAGCTGTAAATAGGGATGATGGTATCTACCACTTAGGTTTGTGGAGAGGCTTACTGAGATCAGTCAAAGGGATCAGATAGGCTCCATGGCAGGCCAGCAGGAAGTACCAACAGCTGGTAGCTATTATGCAGGTAGCAGGTACCACCCTTCTTATCATCTGCTCCACGCTCCATTGCAGACCCATAGAAGCCTCCAAACTTTGCACCCTCTTGTGTCCCTTCTCTTTGCACGGGCTACCCTGGGCCGGCGGACCCAGCCCACAGCCCTGGGCCTGACCTGTCCTCTTGGGAGCACCACCCTGGAGGACCAAGTGGCTGGATTCATCATGTCATCCCCACCCCATCCGCCCTGAGTCTCTCGGAAGAAAATAAACAAGAAGTAACTCTTTCTATTTCTCATTCCAGACTTCCTAAATTTAAATCAGATATTTGCACACTCTCCAAAACCTATAAACCTGAATTGCTCACAGGAAAAAAAAAGAAAACTTAGGTGCAAAGAGAGTAAGTGTGGGCGGTCGTGGCCTCAATGAACCTCACAGGAAAGGGCATTTGATCTGAATAACCACACAGCCCAGCTGAGGGAGCGGGGTGAGCAGGAGAAAGCTGCCGTTTACAGGGCCATCTTCCTGGCCTCTCTCCGGTGATCTGCACAAAAATCAATGGTGCATTCCCTCTGTGGGTGGTCCATGGAAGCCCTGAGGTGGGGGTTGTCTCTTATACACATCTAGATGTGTATAAGAGACAGGTCCAGGGGCAGGGATCCAGGCCCTGCCCAGAGCAGTGAGAAGGCAGCACCCGCAGGAAGCCCAGGTGCTCCACAGGGCTCAGGCGCACCCCGGGCTGGCCACCTAGTGCCCAGGGGCACAGGACACACCGGGTCCAGCCCGCATCCGGCACATGGAAGGAGAACACCACCCCCGTTGCCTCTCCCAAGGGCCAGGACACAGTAATGAGCTGGCAACCAGGAGCAGCTGCGAAACCCCGGAGGCATCTGGTTTCTGGAACCTGTCCCTGGCCCTAATGAATCCACCCACTCGGCAGGAACGGGTGGCAGGTCCCCGGAGGAGCAGGCTGCGGATCACAATCACCTGGGGAGCCTTTCAGCAACACTGTTCCCCAGATTGGGCACCGGTGTTTGCAGAAAGCTCCCAGGTGCCTGTGAGTCCCAGTGGCATGGCTGGGACTCGGTGTCTGTCATCTGAGGGCTTGGGAAGGTGGTTCTGATGGGGACTATCTATCTAGGCAGCGCTAGAGGGCTTCCTAGGTGGTTCGGTGGTAAAGAATCTGCCTGCCAAGCAGTAGACATGAGTTCAATCCCTGGGTCAGCAAGATCTCCTGGAGAAGGAAATGGCAACCCACTCCAGTCTTCTTGTTTGGAGGAGCCTGGTGGGCTACAGACCACGGGGCTGCAAAGAGTCGGACGTGACTGTGCGCACATGAGCACGAGGCAGAACTAGGGCTAGAGAAGTCCCCTTGTTAACAAGTCCCTCCCTCTGGCCGCAGGGACAATATATGGTCGGGGGACCCTGACACCACAGCTAGGCCACAAGTTGCTGGCCTACCTCCTGCCCCAACTGGCAGAGACGCTTCTGGTTCACCAGGCCCGAGCTGTCTGGTGTCTCATGTGCAGCCTCGGTGGGGAGGTCCTCCTTCACCACTATCCCCAAGCAGAAGCCCTAATCTGTACACCTCTCCGTCCTGGCGTACCATGGCTGCACCCAGCACCGAAGAAGCCCACGACAGATGCTATTATTGTGGTTGTTACTCTCATTTCACTGAAAAGGAAACCAGAAGCTAGCGACAGTATGACTCACCCAAGGCCCCATGATGCTGGGGCAGGGCCAGGACAGGAACTCTGGGTGCCTGGGTTCATTCCCTCCCTGATACCCCAGGTTGGGGCTCACTGCCTCTGTGTCCACCCTCACGCACACTTTTTCTCCTCCCTCTTGCAAGTCAGTATGCAGGCTCTGACCATCAGAATAAATGCTTATTAGTAGCCTCAGGCTCTGATGGGCGGGCTGCTTCACACCAGCATGGCTGCCCAGTTGTTAAAATCCCAAAGGACTTAACACAGGCTGGTAAAGAGGTGCTGTGCGGAGCCCCGCTCCCTGGCGGCCACACCCCCACCCAGAGCCCCCAGACAGGCCCCAGCTAGGAAAGGATGAATGTCAAGCACTGTGGAAACTTCCAGAAAGGACTCTGGTGGGTGCCCAGTGTTAAACATTCTGAGCATCAACCCTTGGGCACAGTTCAGAGGCATGAAGAATGCAAATGACACTCTGAGGGATTCAGAAGAACAAGCCTTCAATACACATCTGCTGGAGGAAGAGAAGGAAAGACTGACTCATGGGGCCATGGCACCTGGGACAGGCCACAGACCCACAGCGCCTCCCTCCCTCTGGGCCACTCACTCGATCCAAGCTCAGCACCAGAGCCTCAGAAGCCTCCCTGGTCAAATGAAAGGAAAGTCTGCCCTGACCTCCCACCCTAACCCACCCTAACCCTCACCAGGCAAAAGGGGACTTTGGGGCTCCTCCCTGCCCAGCCTCCAGCCCCTCTGGGATGGCACCAGTGTCCTCGGGGGCACCCCCTGACCCTCCCACCATGTGCCCCAGGGGCTGGCATGTCACCCACACCACCCATGCTGGCGTGTCAAAGCATGAAGTCTTCAAAACCGATGCTGCTTCAAGAACAAGCAAGTGACTAAAACTGGCCAGTAAGAGCCCTCTTAAGGCTCAAGAATGGTCATGTGACCCTAACTGGCCAATAAGGACATTCTCAAGCACTTTGGCTGACGTCATCAGGAAAGGGTATCCTTCTCCCATCACACAGGACTATTCACACGAAAGGTTGAAAGCCTGAATCTATTTCACAGGGAGAGACCCCTTGAGAAACAAGGTGCAAGGAAGGCAAGGCAAAGAAACAGCGGGAGACAAAACCCAGCCAGCGTGGTCTGGGCCCCTATCAGCCACCCCTGACTGTTTCACAATAAATGATCTTTGTCGAACCTAAGCCAGCTTGAGTTTGGTTTCTGTCATTGGAACCCAGAACATGGTCTGATACATTTCTTAGTGGGTGCACAAGAAGATGCTGGTTGCTTCCTGCCCTGGCTGCCAGTTCATGTGACTTGGTGCCTTACTGATGGCATCTGGGAGGTTGGCTCTGGGCCCCACGCCCTCATTTCATGCAAAGAGGGCATCTCTCTCCCACTGAATCCCCAGACTCTGGTCTCTTGCCCTCCATCTCACAAGCTATAAACACCACCAGTTACCTGTCCTAATACATGGATCTTTCAGTGGCCCTATATGGCCCGAGGATCACAATGCAAGTCCCTCTAATGCAGCTCATAAAGCTGCCGTCCCAGGATGTGACGACATGAGTTCTCCAAACCAATCTTCCAGCCCAGCCATGCACACCTATGCCGAGATCGCTCTCAACTCCAGGTTCCCAACCCCAAGACAGGAAGTGTCTCCAACCCATGCCAACTGATCTCAAAGGCTCTTGCAGTACAAGGGTGACCCCTCGGGTTCTGTAACCCACATCCTGCCCACTGAGGCCACAGCCCCCATTCTTCACAGGGGTGAAGGCAATGTGGAAAGAACCTCATCAACACAGCCTCGTCCCCACAGAAGAACTATCAGGACTCTCCCAAGAGCTTTCGAACACCCACCAAAGCCCAAAAGTGGCTCTGAGTCAAGCCTCTGTCGTGTAAATTAAAACTCCTCACCACCACCCCAAGTTTTCATTGAAAAATCGGCCAGCTGTGTACATTTCATCCAAAGTCACCAGAAAAAATCTGTAGATAAAGCTTTTCTTGGCATGGAACACAAACTGACAGCATTTATAATTACAGAGAGTTCACCGCAAGAAAGATTTCAGAGGACTTCCAGTGCAATCTTCCCATTTTACAGAAGTGGAAACTGAGATTCCAAGAAGTGAAATGACAACCCGGGGTCACACAGACAGGAAGCAGAGGAGCCAAGACAAAACACCAGGTCCTCTGCTTTTTTCCCCCTTCAAGAGTTTATAAACCTTATCTCCATTTACTCTGTTACAACATAATTCATATGCACTCACTTAAAAATGTGAGCCATGGAGAAGTGCTGTATGTTTTGATGTTTTCTGCTCTTTGCATCACATCTCGCTGAGCGTCTCAAAACGGGGTCTCTGTTTCCTGGCAGAGGGGCTGGAGCCCTCCAGGCCTGAGACTTGGTGTGGTTTCTCACCCTCTCTGCTGCCCGTAAACAACGCCAACAGGGGCAACACAGACAGTAACAGCTGCTGGTTGTGCAATAAGAGGCGACCTCTACTTCCTAATGTGGGCCTGGGTGAGGAGGTAGGGGGTGGCTCTGTAAAAGTGTCTCTCTTCCCCTCCCCTGGACCCAGCAACTTGTCCGGGGGACATCTGTTCATCACTCAGTGTGGTTTGTTTTGTTCTCTGTACATCCCAAGCATCTCTAAAGAAAACGCCTCTAGTAGGGTAACAAAGATTTCAGAAACAGCCTGGAGCTCAAATTTCTGGCAGCTCGGTTAGCTCACTGTGTGGCCTTTAGGCAGGTCGCTTTACCTCTCTGGGCCTCAGTTGCCTGTCTTCAAAAAAATGGCAGAAACATCATCCATGGAACAGAGTTGGAATCCTTTGAGCTCTACTTAAGGCCGTGGCTACTCGGCAGACCCAGGTCATCACCCTGAATTCCCAGAGCCTTTCTCCTCCGCTGCCCATCAACTGCTCAACACTCAGGCCAAGATCACCCTCTAACTCAGCCGCACCAACACCACAGCACCCACACCTGCCTCTCGTGCAGGGTCAGGCCCTAGGTGTCTGCCTTCCTGCCTGGGGACCAACCACTTCTTGGTCCGACGCCCCCCAAGGTCGGCTGGCTCCAGGGCCCAAATTCGACAACCTGGTCACCCCAAACTGGCCATAAAATTACTCAATTCTTCCCTTGTGGGATCAGATGGAATTTAAAGTAAGTCGCTGAAGCCTATACAGCCCTTCCCGCACAGAACGTGTAATGCCTGTGAGATTTCCTCCCCATCTCTGCCCCCAAATCAAGCTAGTGTTCTACTCACTGCTGTCATGAGGAAGCAGGAGGGATCCACCTGCCCGCGAGCCCAGATTGAACGATCAGGCTTTCTATCTGGCTCTCATTGGTCAGTCCCGCCATCCCCCATGACAGGGTCAGGGCCTCTCACTCCCAACTCCCTCTGGACAGACATTTATCTATAGACGGAACCCTGTGTCTGCTCCCCAGCCCCCAATTCCATCCACCGAGTCTGGGGAGTCTAGACAGGCTCCGATGGGGGGAAGCAGAACTTCCAAGCAGAAGCTGGAACGGAGTTGGTGGGGAGAGGGGGGCTAATGTGTAGCCGATCTGCTTGGGGTAAAAACAGAGGCATGGATCCACCTGCCAGTGCAGGGGACACAGGCTCAATCCCTGGAATATCACACATGCTGCAGGGCAACCAAGCCCACGTGCCACCACCATTTGAACCCATGCTCCAGAGCCCGGGAGCCACAGCTACTGAAGCCCACACGCCCCAGAGCCAGTGCTCTACAACAGGAGAAGCCTCTGAGATGAGAAGCCCGTGCGTGGCAACAAAGAGCAGCCCCCTCTTACCACAATTAGAGAAAGTCCGTGTGCAGCAATGAAGACCCAGCACAGCCAAAAGTAAACAAATATAGAAGAAAGGGACCTGCAGCAACCTGGATGAACCTAGCGATTACCATACTAAGTGAAAGAGGCCAGAGAGAGAAACACAAACGTCACATAGTATTGCTTATATATGGACTCTAAAACAGTGATACAGAAATAGACCCCCACACACAGAAAATAAACTTATGGTTACCAAAGGGGAAAGCAGGGGAGGAATAAATTAGGTGCTTGGATTAACATATATACACTGCTATATACAAAATAGATAACCAACAAGGACCTACTACATAGCGCAGGGAACTGGATTCAATATTTTGTAATAACCTATAAGGAGAAAGAATCTGAAAACGAATATATATAACTGAACCACTGCTGTATCCTTGAAACTAACACAACACTGTAAATCAACTATACTTCAATTTAAAAAATAATGATCAAAGAAGAAAGATATCGAGTTAACCCTTCAATTCACTCAGTGAATTTTCTGCCTGAACTTTCTGCCTCATTGTTTATATTAAAATATAAATATCATCAGGTCTCATCCAATGCCAAATCCCCAAATTTTTACAAATGCCCAAAACACACCTGGTGATACGAGAATGTAGGATGGATCACAAATCAGGAATCTAGAACCTCAACAGACTATTAATAATTTCTTGAGTAGTGGGGGTTATACTGGGAGTGGGTGGAGGAGAGTCATCATGAACTGTTGGTGGGAATGAAAAATAGTGAAATCCCTTTGGAAACTTGTTTATCAGCTTCTCAAAAAGTTAAATACAGAAATCCACATAACCCACCAAATTCCACTCGTAGGCATCTACCCAGCAGAAACGAGGACCCACATTCACAAAGGCTAGCACACCAATGTTCACAGCAGCATTAATCCTAACAGCCCCAAACTGAAAACAACACAAATGTTCATCAGCTGGTGAGTGGAGAAATGACGTGCTATACTGCACAACAGCATATTTTTTTAATCAAGAGGACCAAAGTACTAGCATCATCCATGGGGATGAACCTCAAAAACTTTATACCCAGTAAAAGAAGCCACACACAAGACATCACACCTTCTACTTACACCTGTTGTCCTTGTTGTTCACTCACTAAATCATGTCTGACTCTCTGCAACCCCATGGACTGCAGCAGGCCAGGCTTTCCTGTCCTTCACTATCTCTTGAAGCTTGCTCAAATTCACGTCCGTTGAGTTGGTGGTGCTCTAACCATCTCACCCTCTGCCACTCCCTTCTTCTTTTGCCTTCAGTCTTTCCCAGCATCCGGGCCTTTGCCAATGAGTGGGCTCTTCCACTTACATAAAGTGTCCCAAAGGCTAGTTTATAGACACTTATACAGAAGTATGGTTACAAAATCCGCCTGCAATGCGGGAGACCCCAATTTGATTCCTGGGTGATGAAGATCTGCTGGAGAAGGGATAGGCTACCCACTCCAGTATTCTTGGGTTTCCCTGGTGGCTCAGACAGTAAAGAATCTGCCTGCAATGTGGGAGACCTGGGTTCGGTCCCTGGGTTGGGAAGATCCTGTAGAGAAGGGAATGACAACCCTCTCCAGTATTCTGGCCTGGAGAATTCCATGGACTATACAGTCCATGGGGTCACAAAGAGTTGGATCAGTGACTTTCACAGGTACAAAAGTAGATTATTGGTTACCTGGGATTGAGGACAAAGATTATTTGTAAAGGGACATGAAGGATCTCATCAGGGTGATGAAAGTGTTCTAAAAACTATATTATGGCCATGGCTGCACCCTTCAGTAAAATAACTAAAAAATCACTGAAATGGGTAGACTTTAGATACATAAAATATACCAAGCATCGGTTTCCTATGGCTGCTCTAACAAATTACCACAAATGTAGTGGCTTAGAATACAGACGTTCTGTCTTATAATTCTGGAGACCAGAAATCCAGAATGGGCTTCACCAGGCTGAAATCAGAACCAGGCTTTCTCCAGAAGCTCCAGGGGATTGTCTGTTCTCCCTTTCCTGGTGGCTGCGGCACCCTGTGATTTGTAGCTACAAACCGGCTTCAAAGCCAGCAGTGTCAGCATCTTCAAATCTCTGCTTCTGACCCTCTGTTTCCATCATCAAACCTCCTCTGACCCTCACCCTCCATCTTCCTCTAATAAGACCCACCTGGATAATCCGGAAAAGAGCTTCCCACCTCAAGATCCTCGGTCCCGTCAGCAAAGTCCCTTTGAAAGGTTAAGTATTCACAGATCCTGGAGATTGGGACCTGGGCATCTCTGGGAGGACATGATTCTGTCTACCACATACCTCAGTAGAGCCGTCACGAAAACAAATAAAAATAGCCCATGCAGGATGTGGCCAGCGTGTAGGGCTCGTACAGGTGACCTTCCTAGAAACCCCACTGCTGAAGAAGCCCTCAAGGGCCCTGTCCTAGGGAGCTCCTCGGAACTGAAAAGGTCCTCTCTTTGGCTTCAAATCTAAAAGGGAACGGGACAAGAGGCCAATAAAGCCTGGCGAGAAGACCGGGATCATCGGTCAAGTTCTAGATGAACGAGAGGATGAAGAGGGGAGAGTGAGAGAAACGTCTGTAGTTTCCACTGAGTTGATCCCTGTCCTGGTCCTCCCCACTCACTGCTGATTCTAAAGAAAAAGTTTCATGTCGGCACAGATGTGAGCGTTTTGGTGTTCTGAAATTTCCATCTCGCTGATTATTTTAAGAGAACCTAAATTAAGTTAGTCCCCAGACAATCTCTGATTTTGACAAGCATGTGAATCAATACATATGGAGCCATCGGAGTTGCGCCCTCAGCAAACAATATGGACCAGACTGTCCTTGTCAGGGTAACAGAGGGCAGCGACCAGGACGGACCCTCTGGAAGCTCCCTGATGCCTTCTCTGCCTTCACGCCTTACAGTGGCCACCTCTCTGCCTAGTCTTCATCAGGGTTATGGCCCTTCCCAGCATTTGGAAATGGCTTCTTCTCTGTCTCTTCTACTAGGCTGTGTGCTGTCGTGTGGCTAACACAGTGCTGGCATGCACACACACACACACAGACACACACACACATATATACACGAATGAAAAAACAGGCAAAGAATAAGACATGTTTAAAGCAACAACAGGCTCAAGAGCTGAAATGAAACCTCCAAAGGACAAACATTTCCTCTCTTTGGTTCTGCACCCCCACGCTCCAGCACAGTGCCTGCTGGCACTCAGTAAATATCAGCTAAAGGGATGCATGGCCAGAAAGCCCCTGGTTGCCAGGATTAGGGACTCCTGGTCTCTGCACTCCTGTGTCTGCGAGCACAATGCCTGACACACAGTAGGTGGCCCAATGTTTACACACCTGACCTGCAGCAGACTGGGTCTTCAAGGAATGGGATCGGGCTGGGTGGTGTCGACATGACAAAAAGGGAGGCAGGAGACAGGGAGCCTCCAGAGCAAGCTCACCCACCTCCCATAATAGGGGTGGGGTGCCCCACTCTGCCTCGGTGGCATCTGTCAGTCAGGGTCACTGGTTACAGACAACAGAAAAGAAAAAAAAGGAATTTGATGAGAAAATTAGGGGAAGCTCCCAGAATTCCAGGCAGGCCAGAGAACCAGACTGGGATAAAGGAGCAGGGGAGACTGGGCCCAGGACATGCCAACGGATATCTGCTAGGGTATTCCTAACTTTGAGGAACCTCTAACTGACCTGCATCACTGCTGCACTCAGCCTGGAATCTAAGCCACTGGCCACTCGCAGGCCACATGCCACAGCCCAAGCAGCTAGATGTGGGAGAAAAGAACAACTAGTCCACCTTGCTTTCTGTACTGGGAGTCAAAGCTCCATTCCCCTGCAAGATTTACATCTTGGGGGTTCCCCCAGACAGGAAGGTGGGAAGGATGCTGAGATACAGAAAATACAGAAAATGTCCATAAGACACACCAATTCACCGAACTACTGCAGGCCCACGAGCCCTGTCTCACCATGACTGGTCCACAGAGTGGACCCAGGGGGCTCCCAGGGTGGAGGAAGTGAGAGGGGCTGCTGACTGTCTACCCAGCCTCAGAGCCAAGTTGAACAAAGGAAGTGTTTCTTCATCTCTCGCCACAGAGAGCAAGTGTCAAGCAGAATTTCAAGCATCTGCTATTGCAAAACACCTCACAGAGCAGCATAAGGTTACTTCCAGAAACACCCTTTTCTCTCTATCCCGTAAGGACGTTCGGCTTAAGCTACATCCCGGGTAACTTCATTGGCATAAACTGAGGTTCATTCGTTCATTTGTTTGCTCATTTATTCAGTGAACTGTTTCAAGATCCAGATGTGCCAGGCCTCCTGCTGGGTTCTAGGGTTACAGAGATGAATCAGTTATCATCCTTGGCTTCCAGAAGTTCAGCTGGCTAAAGGAAAGGATAAAAAGCAAGCCAAGTTCTGCACTGGGGATGGCAAATATAATGCAGAATTAGTGATCTGAATATAAGCTAAGCTACAGACATTTCTTTTAGCAATTGCTGGGCATCACTCCATTTATAAACACACACACACGCAAAACGAGCTGCTTCCTGAGTCAGCCACTAGCCTTAGGACCTATCCCAAGAACAAGATCTGTATGTCCAACTTTATATCCCATTAGGAAGGGCTGCTGGCCACTGAGTTGGCTATAAATGTCCATCCTGGGACAGTCTCCATCCCTGAGTCGCGAGACAAAAGGCAGAGGCAGACACCATTACCCAGACGGCTGTGCTCTAAGGGAGATCCTAGCTCTTGGCGACAGGTGGTCCACAGGAAGCTGGGAAATAAAGGTTGCCCTAAGTGCCCCTGCTTTACCCTCCACAAACCATAACACCAACACCTGCCCCTTGTTTTATACTTTCTGGTTATAAAACACTGTTACACTTACTTGCTCATCCATAATTCATTCTCCAGATACCTATTATATGTGAGCTACTCTGCTTAGAGCTAGGAATCTAAAGAGTAAGAAAACACAGCCCCTACCCTTTAGGATGCCACTTCCTCCACGAAGCCCTCCTTGATCTCTTTGGCCAGGTTGCACATCCCCCACCCCAGCTCCCTGTATCACTGCTGGCTCTCTCTCCATTCAGTTCCCCAGCTTAGATGAAAAAAGGACTCATCAGTTTCCAGACTGACTGGACAGCGCAGCCAGCTGCTGGCTCACTTTCTCCCCAGCAGTCACAGAGTTCCATCTGCCCTCCTGTGACCAGCTTGTTGTTGGCACCTACTGTATTCTTCACCCTCCCCCAGGGCACTAAGATACAAGGAGATAGAAGCCTGTGATTAAAACAAAGCAATGGATTCCTAATGATGGAACGTTGGGTACTCATTTATTCATTACACAAATATTTACTGAACACCCACGGCATGCTCTATTCTAGAGGTGAAGAAGCAGGAGTGAACACAGGCAAAAATCGCTGCTGCCCGCTAAGGTCTCATGGTGTTACAGAAAGGTGGTGTCCCTCTGGTGAATAAATGAACGAATCAAAGGTAACCTCAGGTGATCTATTGCAGGTAATGTCGATGTGATGTAAGCTGACTCAGAGCACTTGATCTGCTGGGGGGCAGGGAGACCACGTAATTCTTTATCCCCAGGTGTCTCTGCTAGCTACTAGGGGATCCCCTGTCTTACTCTTTCAACAGTCCCAATACAAGACAAATAGAATGAGCCCCCTTTTCTGGCCATTGCTGGCTTCCTAATTAAAGTCAAGGATGTGTGTTTACTCAAGGTCTATAAACACAGACCCCAAAAAAGTGTTTAAGAGAAAGCAGATGAAATGTGGGTAAGGACTAGCTAATAAAATCAAGGGGGGAAATGCTGGGAGTTTTCAACCATGACCGTGATTAAACAAAACTTGCGGGGAGGATGCTCTGAGGGCCAGGGTCCAGAAATGTGTGCAGAGCCTGAGTTTCCAGGGCAAAATGTAAACCATAACTTCCTGCTGAATTAATTGGTCCCCGGTGGGAGAGTCAGGCTAAGCTGCTCTGGACCACGCAGCTCCTCCTGCCTCACTCCTCCCCATCTTCTACCACTAGGTTGTCACAAAGCTCGTCAAGACTGCATTTAAAATCCTGTGGACTTGCAGCTTCGCTGGGGACTGTGTATGCGTGAATCATGTCTGACTCTCTGCGACCCCATGGACTGCAGCCCGCCAGGCTTCTCTGTCCATGGAATTCTCCAGGCAAGAACATTGGAGTGGGTGCCATTTCTTTCTCCAAAGGATATTCCCGATCCAGGGATCAAACCTGCGTCTCCTGCATCTCCAACATTGGCAGGAGGATTCTTTTATCACTGAGGCACCTGGGAAGCCTCAGTCTCTGGTAGATTAAAAGAGGCACTTAATGAAGCTCTGCAAGGAGATCCAACCAGTCCATTCTAAAGGAAATCAGTCCTGAATATTCATTGGAAAGACTGATGCTGAAGCTGAAGCTCAAATACTTTGGCCACCTGATGCAAAGAACTGACTCATTGGAAAAGACCCTGAAGCTGGGAAAGACTGAAGGCAGGAGAAGGGGACAACAGAGGATGAGATGGTTGGATGGCATCACTGCCTCAATGGACATGAGTTTGAGCAAGTTCTGGGAGTTAGTGACGGACAGGGAAGCCAGGCTTGTTGCAGTCCATGGGGTCACAAAGAGTTGGACAGAAATGAGCAACTGAACTGAATGAAGCTCAGAAGCTGAGACCATCAGAATGTTCACTGTCATCAGGATACTTCAGTCTCCTTATCTAACCACTACACCAGACACTAGCTAAGCTCCTTCCAATGACAGCTGCCCACAAACCGTTCTCAACCCAGGCAGGAGCCAGGGGTGTGGAGAAGGACCTCTCTTCTGAAATGTGGGTCCAAGTCTGGCCTGAATTTGAACATGAATGGCAGAGATGGCCAGGAGCCCCAAGGATCCCCCTAGAAAGTAGATGACATCCCGGAGATCAAAGTGGGCAAACTAAGGCTGACACCCTGGGCCAGCCTGAATAAAATGCTAATGAACACATTTCCACAATTAAAGTCAACAACGGGAGAGTCACTAGTGAGGCCCAGAAAACAGTCAATGTCTTTGATTAAGTGCTGATGAAATTCCCCATCACTGCTTTAATCTGGCTCCCCAGGGAGTTTCACTGGCTTTGAGATGTTTTCAAAGAAAACGATCTTGAATATATTAATACATGATTCCCCAAGCTACTAAACAGAAAGATGGACCCTTCTGCCTCCAGCCCTTCCCCAGGGCACACAGCAGTTTCCCAGATGAGTCCTTAGTATCAGACAATGGCAACCTTGGCTCTTTTCTATAAAAGATGATTTTATCACCACTGTTTACTCTCTGCTGGTCCAGCTCCTCTATCAGAGTCTCCGTTTATCAATGACTGTGTGCATTTGAAGCTGGAGCGAACCTCCTTGGGCTGGGACCAACCTCTCTTAAAGTTAAGGTCCTGATAAACATCAAAGTGCTCTTAGCAAACTGACTTGTTTTCATACCAGAGCAGAGTCCATCCCGAGTCAGCTCTGCAACAACCTGGATTCTCAGCCATTCTGAGTATAAATTTACTGTTTAGTTACTAAGTCATGTCTGACACTTTGTGACCTCATGGGGCACGTCAGGCTTCCCTGCCCTTCATTATCTTCTGGAGTTTGCTCAGACTCACATCCACTGAGTCAGTGATGCCATCCAACTATCTCATTCTCTGTTGTCCCCTTCTCCTCTTACCTTTTACCTTTCCCAGCATCAGGATTCTGAGCCACTTTGAGTATAAATGACCAAGAGGAAAACACACTGAAGGATGGCTCCTAAGCTAAGCCAATCTACCCATTTGCCTATAGCTCCTTGATTGCTGCTGCCTTTTGCACATGCTGTTCCCTTTGTCTGAAATGCTTTTCCGAGCAGTGGCCTTTAAAATTCAAACTGTCACCTTGTCTATAAAGCCTGGCTCAGACCGTCCAGGCAGTTCAGTTCAGCATGTCCTGAGCACGCAAGCCCGGTCCTTATATGGCTAGATGCACAGAGAAGAGGAACTTCCCCTCAACTGGCTGCAGACCTTCCCAAGATAGCATCTTCAAATCACCTCTGGCTTGAAGCTATTTTAAAAGCTTTAAACTGCATTATTTCAGATGTTAAAAAAAAAAGAATAAAACTACCTCTTGTGCCCACCACTCAGCTTAAGGAGCAAAATGTGTGTGTGTGTGTGTGTGTGTGTGTGTGTGTGTATGCGTGCACACACACTCAGTTGTGTCCGACTCTTTGCAACTCCATGGGCTGTAGCCTGCCAGCTCCTCTGTCTATGGAATTTCCCAGGCAAGAATACTGGAGTGGGTTGCCATTTCCTTCTCCAGGGGATCTTCGCCACCCAGGGTTCGAGCTTGCGTTTCCATATCTCTGCACTGGCAGGTGGGTTCTTTACCACTGCACCACCTGGTAAGCCCTAAGGAACAAAACAGAGTGACTACAAGGTACCCCACCCCCAAATTATTCATCTTCCCAGTTCCTCAGTGGAAGTGAAAGTGTTAAGTCGCCCAGTCGTTTCTGATTCTTTGTGACCCCATGGCCTGTAGCCCGCCAGTCTCCTCTGTCCATGGAATCCTTCAGGCAAGAATACTAGGGTGGGTTGCTATTTCCTCCTTCCGGGGATCTTTCCGACCCAGGAATTGAACTCATTTCTCCTGCATCTCCTGAACTGGCAGGGAGATTCTTTACCACTAAGCCACCTGGGAAGCCCTAAAGGAGGGATGCACCCTCAGTAAATGCCCTTTTCATTCATTAGGTGTGTCTTCTGACTTCTGAATTCCCTGCTGGCCTGAAGTGCATCTGTGAGGAGGCCACCAACTGGAGCTTAAGAGCCAGGACTGAGTTCCAACTCTGGCCCTTCCCAGCTGTGCAGCCCCAGGCAAATCACTCAACCTCTCTGGGTTTCAATTCTCTGGGGGAAAAAAAAATGCTCTCATCCTACAAACACTCTTGGATTTCGGGCTACAGTGCAGCCTGACCTGAAGACCTCAAAGAGGAAAAGGCCCAGTTATTGGGCTCGGCGATGCTTAGCGGCCACAACATGAACTCAAAGCACTCCACCGCTAAAGGTACTGTTACTAGACTTTAGCCTTTATTTTCTGTCATAATAGCCCCTTTCTGACTTCTTTCCCTGCCTTTTTTTTTTAGTTTTTAAGGTTCAAGATATGGTGTTTGGTCAATGCAAAGTAGAACAGCCAGCCAGGAGGCTCATCTTTAATTCAGCGCCAACAACACTCAGCTGGGCTCAAACTTGGACAAAGGCTTTTTTTCCCAGTACATCTACTCACAGAGGCCTGTTCCTCAGTCAGCTCTCAACTATTCTCCCAGGGAGGGCCCGGGAGGCTGGGAGGCTTGCGGGGAGCGTGGGGTGTGGACAGGAAAAGGAGTTGGGTGGGGAGAGCAGGGCAGACCTAGGACAGACCCCTCCCCGCAGTCCAAGGAGCAGCTAGGAGCACCCCCAGGGTGTGGCCCTCAGGAGAGGGACACAGGGAGGTGGCAGCCTGTTGCACTCCCAGCTTCCCCCTCCTAGAAGGATGCTCATGACACCTCCGCCACAGAGAAGGGAAGCGGCGTGAAGCAACTGGCAGGGCTGCTCACACAGAGAGGCAGAGCCCTGCGCCCAGCAGCGGTTCCCAGTGCCTCCCGCCCTCTGGGGGCAGACGACACCCACCCCCTCAGGGAACGAAAACCTTGGCGTGGCCGTCAGCTTCAGCTTTGCCCAAGGACGAAACCTTTGACTAAACCTGAGTTTGGAGAGACTCCGGGAGTTGGTGATGGACAGGGAGGCCTGGCGTGCTGCGATCATGGGGTCGCAAAGAGTCAGACACGACTGAGCGACTGAACTGAACACCCGATAGGCCACCCGTTAGGAGCTGAACTACATCTCCTGGCTGATAAGGATTAAATGAGATGACGGGCCCAGGCAGAAACCTCTCCCACTACCAGCTTTTAGCTGTTATGTTCTAGTTCTCTCAGAAGGGCGAGGATGAGGAACCAGCGTGACTCAGCTCTGCAGCTCAGGGCTCAGCGAGTAGCTGGAGCGCCTTTCATATGGACAGAGCAGCAGAACAGCCTGATTCACCTGCCGCTTCCTCGGGAAGGTACCAGGCCCAACAGGAGAAGAGAGAAGGAAGGGAAAAAACAAGGGCTTTTCTGGACACTCAACAAGTAGCTGTTGGGCTTCCCTGGTGCTCAGTGATAAAGAATCCACCTGCCAATATGGCGTACATGGGTTCAATCCCTGATCTGGGAAGATCCCACATGCCATGGAACAACCAAGCCCGTGAACCACAACAAGAGAAGCCACAATGTTGAGAAAACCAAGCTCTGTACCTAGAGAGTAGCCCCCGATCGCCGCAAGTAGAGAAAAGCCCATGCAGCAACGAAGACTCAGCAAACCAATCAATAAAATTATGTAGAAAATAAAAATAAATTGCCATGATTGCCCAGAAAGGTTGATAAAGGAAGGACCCAGCTGGCCACTAGCAAGAAGATACACCTGCCTCCGCAGGATGACACGGCTCCCAGGCATCCAAGCTGGGTGACAGGGCACCCACCGGGTTTTCTCCCGAGCGAGTTCTGAGGAACATTCCAGTCTCTGCACGTCAGCAGGTCCATCTCAGGTGCCATTCGACCTCCCCACCCCCGCTCTGATTGAGTGGCAGCCCCGTAACACACAGGGGAATAAGCTCGAAGGTGGAATCAAACCCTCCCTCCCTCCTGCCCCACTTAATATTATCGGGAACAAGAAATCCGGTTCCTTTTCTTTGCGTTTTAAATGTCTGGGTCTTGAGATGAAGATCAGTTTAGCTAGAGAGAAGCATTTTCCAATCCCATCCCCAGCCATGATCCTGGAATGGGGGAGGGTCCCTGGGGGAAGGGGGTGGCGGGACATTCAAAAGGTCACATGCCTCGACTATTCCTCATTTACTTCTGAGAGGGAGAGGGCAAGGCTGAAGTCAGAAGTATGCAAATTCGCTTTTCTACACTTCCTCTGCCTTTCACCACTGAAACTTTGAGAAACACCACTTGGGAAAGAGAGAGTTCCACTGGGGGGGGGGAGAAGGACCTCCAGGTGGTGGGGTCACCTCTGAAGGCTGGAGCCCCCTAGGGCCCAGGACACCCTGTCAGATCAACTCCAGAATGGGGTGCTCAACCACAGACGTGGGCTTCCCTGGTGGCTCAGTAGATCAGAACTCACCTGCCAATGCATGAGACACAGGTTCGATCCCTGCCCCGGGAAGATTCCACATGCCATGAAAAAAAGCCTACAAGCCACAGCTACTGAGCCCGAGGGCTGCAACTACTGGAGCCCAAGTGCCTAGAGCCTGTGCTCAGCAACAAGAGAAGCCACTGCAATGAGAAGTCCGTGCACCGCAAGCAGAAGAGGACTCCTGCTCACTGCAAACAGAGAAACGGCCTCACAGTAATTAAAAAAAACACAACACTGATTCAGCCTCCACTAGGCCAGAAGTTGTGTCCTTCCCATCTACTGGGTCTCTCACACTGCAGCTGGACCCCCTAAAACTCTCCAAAGCTGGCGAGACCCGTGGAATAATTATTAACATATGTATAATACATGGAGTGCCACTGGGTCAGGACAACTACACGTTCTCACGATGTCCTCAATCTATCACAAGGTACAATGGAAGTATATCTCATGTTCATTTCATTTAGCCATATTCAACTATACTCAATAGTATACTCAACTATGCTCAAAGGGCCACATTTTTTTTAAGAAACTTGAATGAAAGTGTACTTTGCCTCTTTAATTTATGTGTATTTATTTTTGGGGATACCATACATTTGTACAACTGTACACTACTGTTTGCATGATATGTTCACACACACGGGTTACTGCACAGCATCACATATACAAAATCACAAGTGTGCCAACAATCCTTCAGGGGCAGATTCTCCTGAGACTGTCTCCTAATTCACCACGCAGTTCTGCCTGCTGGGTTGACTCCTGGACTTCATGACTGAGATGTGACTCTTATGTTTTTTCCTCCTTTGGTGCTTTTGAGTCTTGAAGGGCATGTCTGTCTGATGGGAACTAGCAGAAACTCAGTTTCGGGTTAGAACAGGAAACTGGGCCTCCAAGGCTGGTAAGCACTGGGAAGGCCACCGTGCCTCTGCACCATGGCCACTTGCCAAGGACAGGCTGTCTGGTCACAAGAACTCCTTGCCGGGCCATGAGCTGGCCATGTGGGGCTTTTGCCTCCCTGGTCTGATGGCTCATTCTTTCAGTGAGTGGTGTAGATGACTTCCAAGTTCCTGTGTGACTCTGAGCAACTCATATCATCTCTCTGGGCCTTCATGGGCCGTCTGAACAAGTTCCCACCTTGGATGAGAATCAGAGCTTACTAGATGAGGTTACACGGTGTTGAGATAGTGACCTCCTCAGCACTTCGGGCCGGTGGCCCTGGGGTCAGCCACCTCCAGCCAAGAGATGCTTCCTCTTTCACTGCCCAACCCAGGCTTACAAACTCTGTTTTCCTGCATGGGTGGTGGCCTGATAAAGCCTGAGAAGGATGGGACTAGGTGATCTCCAAGGTCCTTACCATCTTCAACCAACTGCCCCACCCCCAGCAGTTAGAATTGGTGGTATTCAGGCAAAAGATTCTGCTACGTGGGGGCTCCTCAAACTGGGTGGCAAGGCATCAGAATTATCGGACAGTGCTTGTTGAAAACGTGGATTCCTGGACTTCCCTGGTGGTACAGGAGATAAGAATCTGCCTGCCAATGCAGGAGACACAGGTTCCATCCCTTGTCCGAGAAGATTCCACATGCCTTGGGGCAAATGAGCCCACATACCACAACTACTGACTTGCGAGCCGAAAGTACTGAAGCCCAGGTGCCTACAGCCTGTGCTCTGCAACAACAGACGCCACCTCCACGAGAAGCCCAGGCACTGCACCGAAGAGTAGCCCTCACTCGCTGCAACTAGAGAAAGCCCACGTGCAGCGACGAAGACCCGGAACAACCAAACATAAATAAATAAATAAATTCTTAAAAAAGAAAACGTGGGCTCTTGATTCTCCCACCTAGGAAGCTTAAACATACCCAATGCATAGTTAGATAAAAGAAATACTGGGGAAGAGGAAACACAGGCATAGAATATTCTGGCAAATTCACACACTGAAAAGGGATGGGAGTGGGGGACTACCATGAGCAGGCAATTCATCCTGTATCCACCTTATTGTCTCAAGTCTACAATGACCCAGGCTCCAAAACCGGGGCTTTCCTTTCCTATTCAACCATCTACCCCAGAGCCTGAACCCACAGCACACTTCCTTCTCCCAGATCTTTGTCTTGTAGGGGGTGCATGTGGACAGAGGAGTGTGCTACACGTCCCAACAGCAAATGCAACAAGAAGTGTGTTAATAGCACAAGTCAATTTGACACTGAAATTTACCAAAATTCTCACTACTCAAATTAGCCCAAGTAATCTACCTGCAAGAGTAATTTATAAATCCTCAACTTCCTGGGCTGATAAGTTCATGGAAGGTAGCTCTCACCAGTGATGGTTGGCAGGCAGGGTGCCTAGCACAAGGGGACGTTCCCTTAGAAAACCACCTCTGTCTTCCAGCAACACCAAACAGCATCCAGCTGCAGCAGTCTGCTCCCTAGAAGACAACTCCCTTCGTAGGACTTTCGTTATGCTCGAGGTACACTCAGAAGAGGTAGTAAAAACAGTAGGCGGGGACTTCCCTGGTGGTTCAGTGGTTAAGAATCCCCCTGTCAATGCAGGGGACACAGGTTCAATCCCAGGTCTGGGAAGATTTCACATGCCAAGCGACAACTAAGGCTGTGTGCCATGACTACTGAGCCCACCCACTACAGCTACTAAGCCTGCTCACCCTACAGCCTGTGCCCACAAGAGAAGCCAGCACAATGAGATGCCCGTGCCCAGGGACTAAAGCATAGCCCCACTCGCTGCAGCCAGAGAAAGCCCTCACACAACAACGAAGACCCAGCACAGCCAAAAACAATAAACAAAACTTAAAACAACAATAGCAAGAGACGTTGAAGCTGGCAGAGACAGTACTTTGAATTCCATCTCTGCCTTTGATAACCTCTAAGTGTTCCGTTTCCTCCTCTAGAAGGTAGAAATAATATGACTCCCAGAGTTACTGTGAAGGTAAGAACCACCACCTGGAATGTACGCATTTTCCATGCTCTATAAGGGAAAGCTGTTGTCATTACAAGGGAGACCAAAAGACCCCAAAAGCCCCAAATCACAGAACCCCACCATGTGACATTTACAGGAGCCCTGTCATCAGGGAGGCCCTTGCCTGGGCCATAAATGCCACATAAAGTGTCAGAGATGCCTTCTCGCTCCCCACCTCCCGCTCCCCTCCCCGCCCCTGCAATCACTGTACTGCTCCGTCCTCTGGACCCCACCCCCAAACCCATCCAGAGAGCCTCTCCACTTCCCGAAGGACAGGGTGGGCTTAGAGGGGCTGGGTTCTGGTGAGTCCAAGGAAACAATCCAAACCCTGCCTTCTCAAGCTGCTCACGCCCTGAGAGACTTGTGTGGGGTGGCCGGGGGACACAGAGCATTTATTCCCCCCGGTGGACCCATCTCGGGGCCCAGCGCATAGTAGGTACTCACTTAGTGACCCCTGTTGAAGAGCAGGAGGGATCTGCTTTCTCCACAGTGAACTGAACACTCAATAGCTATGAAGGCATGTTCGGAAAAGACTATGAAATACCCTTCCGCTTTGGTTCACGGCCTGCTGGATCTACAGGCACCCGCTGGTTGTCCCTAGGGCCCCCCGGAGCTCAGGGACATGCACGGAACTAGGGTTCAGAGGAGCAGGGCAGACATTTTAGGATGTTATTGGCCGAGTTTCACTTCCTCGCTGTCTCTGTATTTTACTTCACCTCTGGTTTTGAGCAAAGCTGGGGCCAGGCCAGCACACACACCGGCAGTGGAGGCCTCTGCTGGGCTGCTCGCTCCTCCTCCCTGAGTGCCAGCAGATGATGGTCCCTGAGGCTGAGAGCAGACGGGGGACTCGATTCCTAAGCACCTGTGAGGTACCAGGCCCTATGCCAGGCGGAGGCAGCCAGGCTCCCACTGAAGAGCCACAAGCTGCACAACCGGCACTGGGGTGCCAGAGCATGTGAGGCAGTTTGCAAACGACTCCACACTCAGGGAGTAGTGAGTGAACCAAGAGGTACCAGGTTGTGAGGTCCATGGCTCTTCCCGCTTTCAAAGGAGAACCCCAGAGGCGCCAAGCCTCTTGGTTTTGCATTAAGGCACTACAGCAGTTTGAAAGCATCTTACAGAAATACCTGCCCTTGGGACTTGGTCCAGTGGCAAGCCCAGTGGCTAAGCCTCCTTGCTTCCACTGCAGGGGGCAAAGGTTCAATCCCTGGTCAGGGAAGAAGATCCCATGTGCTGCATGGTACAGCCAAAAGATTAATAAACAAAACAAAAAGAAATACTTGCCCTCCTATCAAATCCATATCCCATGGATACACCAGAAGGTTACAGTCCTAACCTGAAATCAGCACTGGACAAAGCAGTTCCTGCCCAGCTGTGACTACGTCCTGGCAGGGAGGGGGTGTCTTTTTGGAGTGTTTCTATTGATACAAGGCACTAGGCTAGCAGCTTGTCCAGACATCATCATTTAGCCCTCCAAACAACCCAGAGAGGAGATGTTACCAGCCCAGCTCTGTTCCAGGCGGTTCTGGCTCAGCAAGGTGCTCTGATTTGCCCAAGGTCACACAGCTACTGTGCAGCAGGGCCAGGGCACCTCGGCTCCACAGTCCAACATATTTGCTGAGCGGGCGCTGGGTTTAAATTCCAGAGAACTCCAAGTGGCCAGACAGGGCCTGTCCCAGTAGACTCCCTGAGCAAGTGAGCTGAGGATGGAGCTTTTCTGCCTTGCTGCCCAAGCCTCTTCCCATCCTCACCTCCCCTTCATGACTTCCCCTCACCTCCTCTGCAGGACCGTGGCACTGCTCCTCCCCATCCTGGTCTGGGGATGCTGACAGGCTGTGTGACTTCAAAGCCTTCACTTTTCCCCTGTTGGGTCTTCTTTTCCACTGTGGGTTTAAGGGCTTGCTCCCCTGCCCAAGGAAGGTCAGGAGCAGAGATATCTTTTGTGGCGGGAAAAGATGTCCAGCCACCAACCACCTTGGCCTCAGAGCCCAGCACTAAGGCAGCCCCAAGGTACTCACGGGCAGATGCTTGGGAGCCAGGAGACCTGGGTTCCAGTCCTGCGTCTGCCTCTTAGGCAAGACACTTTCTCCTTCCGATCCCAGTTCCCTCATCGGTTTAATTAAGAGTACAGGGCGCCTGCAGCTCTGAGCATGTGGTTCCTGCTCAGTCCTTCCCAACAGCATCACGTGTGAAGGCTGCCACACTCACCCTGCCTCCCTTTCTTCCCTCCCCGACTCCCTCCTGGGCCACAAGCACTTCCAGGTGGGAAAAGGAGGGCTCTTCTCCACATTCCCTTCAGGTCCCCACCGTCTTCTTATCCTGTGACTTGGGGCACGTCTGCTTCCTCCACTAACTAAGCCATCAGCTGCCGGGAGCCTCCAGGGTCATATTCCAATTCGCATTCTCAGTGTCAGTTGGGTCCCAAGTAAATGAGAGGGTAGGGACCTCCAAGCTTTCCCTACTCGAGGCATGGTCCACAACGCTGAGCCAGTCCCAGCCTCTGACTCTGCAAGGGAATGCTCAGTGGATTTGGGGGACTCATACATGCCAGTATGGGACATGTTGCAAGGTTCCCCCAGCTCCGACATGCCCCTTCCCCACAGCCCTTGATTTGACCACCTAGACACCTCCAGATGTGTGGGCCTTAGCTGCTGCTGCTGCTGCTGCTGCTGCTGCTGCTAAGTCGCTTCAGTTGTGTCCGACTCTGTGCGACCCCATAGATGGGAGCCCATCAGGCTCCACCATCCCTGGGATTCTCCAGGCAAGAACACTGGAGTGGGTTGTCATTTCCTTCTCCAATGCATGAAAGTGAAAAGTGAAAATGAAGTCACAATCAGTCGTGTCCGACTCTTAGCGACCCCATGGACTGCAGCCCACCAGGCTCCTCCCTCCATGGGATTTTCCAGGCAAGAGTACTAGAGTGGGGTGCCATTGCCTTCTCCTTAGCAGGGATTCCTAAAATGTAGCTCACTAAATGTACCAAGGGTTTCCCTAGTGGGGCCAGGGATAAAGAACCTGCCTGCCAATGCAGGAGATCCAGGTTCCATCCCTGGATCTAGAAGGTCCCCTGGAGGAGGAAATGGAAACCCACTCCAGTATTCTTGCCTGGAAAATCTCACAGACAGAAAGGAGCCTGGCAGCCACAATCTATAGCATCACAAAAAGTTAGACATGGCTGAGCGACTGGGCACACACACAGTTACCAAAGGACATGGACCTTAGGAGCCTTCGAGAAGCCTGCCACTGACTTACAAGGAGGATCTGAAACGTGCAGCCCCCCAGGGTGACTCCTGCCAGGTGTGACCCACTGGCCCTCTGAGTCTCAAGGAAGTCGAGCAGCTTCAAAATGTTGCAGCCCCTCCCTCAGTTCTGTGGCTGAGGCTACCCCCACGTTCCCCTCCCCCTACAACTCCCAAAAGCAGATGACTGCATAGCAGCCAATATTTAACAGCAGAGACAAACAGACCAGCAGCCCACTGGCCCCCTCAAGGGCCCTGCATCCATGCTCAGAAGATGTTCTTCCTTTATTTTCTACACTTGACATTTACTTAACTTCAAAAGAAAAGGAATCCTTCCAAAACATGCTTTCAGGTTTTATTTTTAATACACCCTGCAATTCCTCTAATGGCTTCAGATTATCCTAAATATTTATTTTAAAAAATCATTCTCAGCATCACAACTTTAAACAAATCTTCTCAACGACTTCGATTATTAATGAATTTATGAACACAACGCCTCCTTTCCCTGGGGCAGATGGTAACATGTAAGCCTTCGAAAAGGAGTGGGGGGTGGAGGGAAGAAAAATCAATGGGACAGAACATAAATTTGTGGGGCCAGGGATAAAGAACCTGCCTGCCAATGCAGGAGATCCAGGTTCCATCCCTGGATCTAGAAGGTCCCCTGGAGGAGGAAATGGAAACCCACTCCAGTATTCTTGCCTGGAAAATCTCACAGACAGAAAGGAGCCTGGCAGCCACAATCTATAGCATCACAAAAAGTTAGACATGGCTGAGCGACTGGGCACACACACAGTTACCAAAGGACATGGACCTTAGGAGCCTTCGAGAAGCCTGCCACTGACTTACAAGGAGGATCTGAAACGTGCAGCCCCCCAGGGTGACTCCTGCCAGGTGTGACCCACTGGCCCTCTGAGTCTCAAGGAAGTCGAGCAGCTTCAAAATGTTGCAGCCCCTCCCTCAGTTCTGTGGCTGAGGCTACCCCCACGTTCCCCTCCCCCTACAACTCCCAAAAGCAGATGACTGCATAGCAGCCAATATTTAACAGCAGAGACAAACAGACCAGCAGCCCACTGGCCCCCTCAAGGGCCCTGCATCCATGCTCAGAAGATGTTCTTCCTTTATTTTCTACACTTGACATTTACTTAACTTCAAAAGAAAAGGAATCCTTCCAAAACATGCTTTCAGGTTTTATTTTTAATACACCCTGCAATTCCTCTAATGGCTTCAGATTATCCTAAATATTTATTTTAAAAAATCATTCTCAGCATCACAACTTTAAACAAATCTTCTCAACGACTTCGATTATTAATGAATTTATGAACACAACCCTCCTTTCCCTGGGGCAGATGGTAACATGTAAGCCTTCGAAAAGGAGTGGGGGGTGGAGGGAAGAAAAATCAATGGGACAGAACATAAATTCAAGAGTCCTCAGTTTACTCTCCCTGACCAGCTCTGGTACAAGGATCTCTTCATTCAGGGGAAACACCATACTGTGGCCAGTCAACAAGTGGTTTGGGAAAGCATGGAGACTTGAATCTAGGAAGACGCTGTGAGCCAAGGGCTTGATCCTCAGTGGGAACTGAAGCCCTGTTAACAGAGGGACAGGACGATGGGATTGGGGCCCAGACAGAAAGAGCCCAGGGATGGTGGGAAAGTAATTGCTATAACTGAACACCTATGAGCTGGGAGACTCCCCAGACCACTTCTGCATTGATCATCACAACCACCTTTCCAGGCGGCGATTATAATTCCTCATTTGAAAGATGAAGAAGGCCCAGAGAAAGAGGAAGTATCTTGCCCAAGGTCACAGCACTAGCAAGCAGCAGAAGAACCAGGATGGATAGCAAGACACTCAGGCCTTCAAACCCAAACCCACACTGCCTTTGAAGTAGAAAAGGATGAGAGAGAATACAGAATGGAGTTAACCTCATGCACCCTTGATTACAAAGTTATTATCTTCCTTTCAACCTGGTGAGGCCAATCACCCCTTTCAAGACTGTCAAAGACTTAACTCCCGAAGTTCCACAATGCAACAGAACTTTGCCCATTGAGAATCCAGGAGGATCAAGTCTCTGATGAAATCTGGAAGGAGTGGATGCAAAGGTTATAAGAAGATATGAAATGAGAGTCATAGACACACAGAAAGCTCACTTTATGAGAAAGAGAGGACGAAAGAACTTTACCCTCAGGGATGGATAAAAAAGAGGAGCCTTTACTAAGCGCCCCAGAGGAGGAGAAAAAGAATAAAATCCACCCTTCTCCCACCTCTCCCTCAATTTCCTTCTCTCCAGAAGCTCCAACTCAAGTTAAAAAAGAGAGATGGGTCTGGCCTTTGAGATGCTTATGCTCCTCTAGTGAAGGATTGTTACTGCTGCTGTTGATAACAACAATCATTAACGATGATGGCCATTTACTGGGGGCCTGGGCTGAGAGCTTCACGCACAGACTACAAGGAGGAAAACCATCCCATTTTACAAATGAGAACACTGAGGCTCTGAGCAGGGAAGAAACGTGGTGATGTGCACAGGGGCAGTAAGAGGGGACACCGAGGTGTGACTCTGGATCCTATTCAAGAGGCCAGTGAACTAGATGAGATGGGGCAAGAAGGTCGTGATCTGTCTAAGGCTTCAAGCCAGCGCCTAGCTAAAGTGGGTCAGTTTTAAAGCTGAATTTTTCACTGACACAACACCGTCTCCACAGTGCTCGTTGGAAGATGGTTTTGCTGGAGACAGCCAAGTCCCAGACCGCTGAAGTCACAGGACAGTGGTCTCTTCAGGAGTCCCTCCTGTCACAGGCTCTAGGTCCTGAAGTAAGAACAGAGACTGGGATTCCATGATGGGGAACCAAGATGCACTGGGGAGGAACAGCCAAAAAACAATGTCAAGGTCACCTACGGGCCAGTGTGTTGACCTTAAGTTGGAGACAGATTGAACTTCCACAGAGAGCAAAGGGAAAACCATCACTCTTTTGTTAATTCTATCAAAAACAAAAACAAAAAAATACTGGACACTAGCATATGCCAGACAGTCTGCCAGGCACCAGGGGAACCACAAAGGCCCTTCAGGTGCGAGCACGGTCCACGGGAAAGAGAGGGAGAGCTCAGCAGATGGAAGACTGGAGTGATGACCTTGAATCTGTGGCCTCATTGGCTGAGAGTCTCCGGCCAAGTCCTGTACGTTTTCTGAGTTGTAAGATGAAAATAAAATCTCTACTTCATAGGTAACTGTGGCCACTCTATGTCTTCAAAAGAAACTTGTGCAAGCTTAAACTGTAGCTGGCCACTGCACAGAGGTGCCTGCTCTTGCCTGTTAAAATAATAGCCGCACTCGAGTTCATCTCCTGCTCCCCAGAAGTTGGGAAAAAAAAAAAAAATGTGTTGACCTTAAGTTGGAGACAGATTGAACTTCCACAGAGAGCAAAGGGAAAACCATCACTCTTTTGTTAATTCTATCAAAAACAAAAACAAAAAAATACTGGACACTAGCATATGCCAGACAGTCTGCCAGGCACCAGGGGAACCACAAAGGCCCTTCAGGTGCGAGCACGGTCCACGGGAAAGAGAGGGAGAGCTCAGCAGATGGAAGACTGGAGTGATGACCTTGAATCTGTGGCCTCATTGGCTGAGAGTCTCCGGCCAAGTCCTGTACGTTTTCTGAGTTGTAAGATGAAAATAAAATCTCTACTTCATAGGTAACTGTGGCCACTCTATGTCTTCAAAAGAAACTTGTGCAAGCTTAAACTGTAGCTGGCCACTGCACAGAGGTGCCTGCTCTTGCCTGTTAAAATAATAGCCGCACTCGAGTTCATCTCCTGCTCCCCAGAAGTTGGGAAAAAAAAAAAAAAGCATAGCTAAGGATCCTAAGAGAGATGCACACAGGCCTGTGGGAGCTGAAAAAAGAAGAGAAGGAATGGCTGTCAGAGAAAGCAAAATTATCTGAAAATCTCCCAAAGGACATGCAGAAACACATCCTGAATCTTTATCTGAAGGCCACTTCCAAGTACCCCTGTGGATAAAACAACCTAGCCTCCTTCAGCACACATGCTTTGCCCCTCCCCATGCCTAAAGTTTAGCAAGCATCCAGATAATGTAAATTACAACCTGCCTCGCCAAGAAAACTCAGGCCAGCTGACCACTTCTGCATGCCCCACCTAGGAGAAAACCCACCACGTTTACAGGAACCCCCAGGCCTGGGAAGTCAGCCCAGCTGTCAGCCCTGAGAGCCCGCCCCAGCCAGTCATCTGGCAGTGGCAATCAAAATGATGATTCCTTTTCATTTCCACCAAATGCAATTTTCCAAGAAGAGGAGAGGCTCAAAGTCAGAGTTTAAGCTCCTTTTCATAAGGAGTCAATATTTTCACAGGATAATCCCTCTTGGGTAGGGGGTGGATTACAAATATCGCAGGTGGCAAAACGTGGCTCTCTGGGGACTGTGGAGAGGCAGTTACAGGGCAAGGAGGGCAAAACGTGGAACCACACCTGGCCACTCACTCACTCCTCAAAATTCACCATCCACCTATTCACTGCACAGATACCTATGTGCCCAGGTCCCCCTTCCAGCGGGGTGGGGATGCCAGGATGAACGGCGACTGACAATGACACTTTCCAGCCCTGTGCCCATGCCACGCCAAGAAATCCACGCTCACTTGCTGGAGGCCCAACTCAGAGCAACCAGTTCTAAGGACAGCCGCCTAAGACTCAGAGAGGGCAAGGGACTTGCCCAAGGTCACACAGCTAGCAAGTGGTCTAGCAAGGAATTAAACCCAGGTACAAAGTCCTCGTGGCACTCTCCGGGGGGCCTCCTTCCCGCTCAAGCCCTCCCCCACCAGATCCATTTCTGCGGCAGGGTGAGGATCAAAGCCCGGCCCCCCTGAGCTCCAGCAAGGGAAGTCCTCGGTTCCTCTTTCCTCCCCGCCCCCACTTCCCCACCACACAGGACACACAGGTTCGAGACCCACGGTGTGTGTGCGCGGCCCCAGGAAAGCCCTGTAGGTTGCAAGGACATCCACCCATTAACTTCCATTAAAAAAAAAAAAAAAGGTAATTAAAAGATAAAGAGCACAGAAGAAGCCCTCTTTAAACACCAGCGGGTGGCTACCCCAGGAGGAAGTCTTGAAGCCAAAGGAGATTTTGTTCACCCTCTCCAGTTCCTCAATTCTAAAAGACTGGCCTTCCAAGCCCCCAGTGGAAGTTAGCTGAGGGAGGGGGTGCAAGGAGCCAGGGGTCAGACTCTGCGCCCTCACCTGGCTCTAAGAAGGGGCCCGCCGGATAGCAGTCACCCGGGGTACCCCCTCCCTCCAGGCGCCGCCGCGCGCTCCCCACAGCTGGGTGGACCCGGGCGGCGGCCCCGCGGCGTGCGCCCCTCGCGTCCGCCCTCCGCAGTCCACCCGAGGCGCATCCTCCGCGAGCCCCGTCCCCGCCCCGCGCCGAGCCTCCCACCCTCGCGGCGCCCCTACTCCAAACCGCAGGACGCCCGGGGCGGCCCGGATCGCATCCCATCCCCTCCCCGCAGCCATCACGCGTGCGCCCCGCACCCCACGCCCTCCCCGGGGGCAGGTCGGCTCGCAGGACGCGCGCGGACCAGCCGGGCGGCCCAGGCGGCGGCGCCGGCGGAGCCCTGGGCACGTACCTGGCGGCCCGGGCGAGCGGCGAGGGGAGCGCGGGCGCGGGCGCGAAGGAGCCTCGGGAGCCGCCGCCGCCGTTTCCGGGTTGGCGGGTCTCACGTCACCGCCGCAGGTTTGCGAGCGGCCCCCGCCGCGCCGGCACAGCAGCAGCAGCGGCGGCCCCGGCGAGCGTCAGGCGAGAAATAACTATAAAAGGAAGAGACGCGTCGAGGAGGAAGAGGAAACGCCGTTTACCTTCGAGAAGCCGAGCCTCCGGCGCTCGCACAAAAGGAGGACGCCCGCCGACGCCGCCCCGTCCCCGCCGCATCGCGGGGCCGGGCGTCAGCGCGCGCGGCGCCCCGGGACCGCCCCGCGCCGGCCCCCACCCCAAAACCCGGCAGCGGGGGCGGGGGTCCGGGCTCGGGCCCGGGGTGACCTTGGGCATGTCGCGGCAGGCGGCCGAGCGGCCGCGTGGGGGGCGCCGGGGGCCGGGGTCGGGGGGCGCTTGGCGCCCTTCTGGCGGCGTAGACGCAGAAACTCCTGCTCCGGGAGGCTCCGGGATTGCCCAAGGTCACAGCCCGTGCGGCAGGGCTCGCGTTCGAACCTTGAGTGCCCCCGACCTGCGGGCCAGCCAGGTTCCTAGCCCAGGGTCCTCTCCCCCCTCACCTGTCCGTGGGGAAGGATGCTGGCCTGCCCGGCCTACCTGGCATTGGGGCAGTGAAAGCTGGTGCATTCAATACACTCATTCAGCCCACAAGGCGTATTCACTGAGGGCCTACTATGTGCAGCTAGGAATCCAAGCAGAATACCTGCCTGGAGGGTGTCCGGCAATACGTATCTGATGTGTCTGGTGCATATCTAAGTGCTGCTGCTCCTGCTAAGTCGCTTCAGTCGTGTCTGACTCTGTGCGACCCCATAAACGGCAGCCCACCATGCTCCCCCGTCCCTGGGATTCTCCAGGCAAGAACACTGGAGTAGGTCGCCATTTCCTTCTGCAATGCATGAAAGTGAAAAGGGAAAGTTAAGTCGCTCAGTCGTGTCCAACTCTTCGTGACCCCATGGACTGCAGCCTACCAGGCTCTTCTGTCCATGGGATTTTCCAGGCAAGAGTACTGGAGTGGGTTCCAGTGCTACGGGGAAAAATAAAGCCATCCAGGGGCTAGAGAGTGAGCGCCTCTGGTGCTCTTCTAAGAGGCTCTCCAAGGACTTCTAGCACAGAAATTCCTAGACAAAATGCTCCTCACTGAAATTCTAGTTTTGGGTCTTATGAGAGACCTCGTCTTTTCCCTCCTCTGTAATGGCATAGAGTGATTTTTCTCCACGTAGCAGGACATACCTAGGAAATTGAAATGCTTCTCTGTTCCTCCAGCCCTCAAACCCTATCACGGTCTTGAAATTCAGCCACATTTCCTAGGAATACAGACAATATTCTTTAAAGTCTCTTTCCTCTTTTTGTCACTCCAAAAGCTTCCACTGTCTTTTCCACCTCCAGTTGTCTTGGATGTGCTGCAGGCAGGGGCATGTGACCAGTCACCAGATAGTAATAGTGAGAGCTGACTTACCTGATCATCATGCATTTATTTATGGCACCCCTTCTAAAGCCCTATGCCTGGATCTGGGTCGGAGGCGGGGTGAGGGGTGTGCTGAGATGTTAGGATTTCAGCAGGACTTCCTAGAGGCTCCTGGTCCTGGGGCGAGATGGAGGGCCCTGTGAATCTGCATCTTCAGGAAAGCATGACAGTGTATAGAGGAGACGGGGCAGGGATGTTTACCCAGCTTGGAAGGGGGGGAACCAAAGAGGATAGCAGGAGGAGATCAGAAAGCCGTTCCTAGAAGTTGTGAGAGGCATTAGAAATCCCTGGAAGATTGCCTGAGCACCCACACTCTCATCCTTACAAGAGGGGAACAGATGACTCTCCCGAGGTGCTGGAGGGTGACGTGGGGAGGGGTGGAACCCTAGGTCTTGAACTATGAAAGTGAGAAGCAGCAGGGGAAGGGTTTGGACTTACACAGCTGAGCTGAGTTTAGTTTCTTTCTTGGCTGCCTACAAAGTGGGCATCAATTATGCTGAACATTTTGGAAATGCTGAGCAGGTGCCAAAGGCTGTGCCCATGGAATTCTCACAACAGCCCCATGATGTAGGTTCATCACACTCAATGGTTTGCAAGATACTGGAGCCTAGAGAGAGGGAATTTGCTCAAGGTCAGACTAATTGGATAGTGGTGGAGCTGGGCATGAACCCAGATTGCTTGGCTCAAAGCCCGCACTTAGCCACTCTGAGCCTCAGTTTGCTCCTCTGTGAAATGGGATTGACCATAACTACTTCATTAGGGCTGGGGAGGGGCAGTGGTTAGACAACATAGTACATGTGCACTATGAACCTAGCAGATTAATAGGATCCAGGACAAAGCTATCACCATTGTAGTTGTCATCATAACAATTGTTAAAGGTATGGGGGTAGGAACTTTCTGGCACACTTGGGAACTGCAAAAAGCTCAGCTCCAGTGCTACGGGGAAAAATAAAGCCATCCAGGGGCTAGAGAGTGAGCGCCTCTGGTGCTCTTCTAAGAGGCTCTCCAAGGACTTCTAGCACAGAAATTCCTAGACAAAATGCTCCTCACTGAAATTCTAGTTTTGGGTCTTATGAGAGACCTCGTCTTTTCCCTCCTCTGTAATGGCATAGAGTGATTTTTCTCCACGTAGCAGGACATACCTAGGAAATTGAAATGCTTCTCTGTTCCTCCAGCCCTCAAACCCTATCACGGTCTTGAAATTCAGCCACATTTCCTAGGAATACAGACAATATTCTTTAAAGTCTCTTTCCTCTTTTTGTCACTCCAAAAGCTTCCACTGTCTTTTCCACCTCCAGTTGTCTTGGATGTGCTGCAGGCAGGGGCATGTGACCAGTCACCAGATAGTAATAGTGAGAGCTGACTTACCTGATCATCATGCATTTATTTATGGCACCCCTTCTAAAGCCCTATGCCTGGATCTGGGTCGGAGGCGGGGTGAGGGGTGTGCTGAGATGTTAGGATTTCAGCAGGACTTCCTAGAGGCTCCTGGTCCTGGGGCGAGATGGAGGGCCCTGTGAATCTGCATCTTCAGGAAAGCATGACAGTGTATAGAGGAGACGGGGCAGGGATGTTTACCCAGCTTGGAAGGGGGGGAACCAAAGAGGATAGCAGGAGGAGATCAGAAAGCCGTTCCTAGAAGTTGTGAGAGGCATTAGAAATCCCTGGAAGATTGCCTGAGCACCCACACTCTCATCCTTACAAGAGGGGAACAGATGACTCTCCCGAGGTGCTGGAGGGTGACGTGGGGAGGGGTGGAACCCTAGGTCTTGAACTATGAAAGTGAGAAGCAGCAGGGGAAGGGTTTGGACTTACACAGCTGAGCTGAGTTTAGTTTCTTTCTTGGCTGCCTACAAAGTGGGCATCAATTATGCTGAACATTTTGGAAATGCTAGCAGGTGCCAAAGGCTGTGCCCATGGAATTCTCACAACAGCCCCATGATGTAGGTTCATCACACTCAATGGTTTGCAAGATACTGGAGCCTAGAGAGAGGGAATTTGCTCAAGGTCAGACTAATTGGATAGTGGTGGAGCTGGGCATGAACCCAGATTGCTTGGCTCAAAGCCCGCACTTAGCCACTCTGAGCCTCAGTTTGCTCCTCTGTGAAATGGGATTGACCATAACTACTTCATTAGGGCTGGGGAGGGGCAGTGGTTAGACAACATAGTACATGTGCACTATGAACCTAGCAGATTAATAGGATCCAGGACAAAGCTATCACCATTGTAGTTGTCATCATAACAATTGTTAAAGGTATGGGGGTAGGAACTTTCTGGCACACTTGGGAACTGCAAAAAGCTCAGCATGATTGTAACATAGAATATAAATATGGCCAGGGCAGGGTGTAGGAGGGGGAGCAGTTAGGAAGTTGGGAAGAGTAGATAAGGGCCTGGGGAGCGGCTAGATCACACTTCCCCTGCACTCCACTGAATTAAGAGATACCTGAGATGAGAGATCCAACTTATATACATGTGTCACTGGATACAGGGAGGCTGAGAGGATGATTCTCACCTTTGACCTTGGCTCATTCAACCAGGTCCTGATAGATATGACAAATTCAAGCAAATGGAAACCTGGGGATAATGCCTGGGAAAAGCTCTGGCAAGCCACACTGCAGTGACCTGCTCTGTTTCTCTGGAGTATCACCCTTGACAATGGCAGGTAGAAGTCTATGTCTGTCTGTCTGGGCTGTAGTAACCAAAAACCACAGACTTCTCAGGGTTTCAGAGGCTGGAAAGTTCAAGGTAAAGGTTCTGGCAGATTTGGTGTCTGGTGAGGGCCTGGTTCATAGGCGGCCTTCATCACTGTGTCCTCACATGACAGAAGAGGGGCGAGAGCTCTCTGGGGTCTCTTTTATAAGGACACTAATCCTATTTATGAAGGTACTGTTCTCATGACCTAATTACCTCCCATTGCCCCTCCTCCCAATGTCATCACATGAGGGGTTAGGTTTCAACATAGGAATTTTGGAGGGACACAAACATTCGGTCTGTAACACCCAGCATCCTGAAAATAGTGCTGATTTTGGAGTCAGGAAGGCCTGACTACCATTTCCAGCTGTAACCTAGGCAAGTCATTTAACTCAACTCCATTAATTTCCTTGTCTGTAAAATGGGAATAATGACATTCATTTTCTGTTGTTGAGAAGGTTACATGAGAATGAATTCTGAATGTTCTATAAACTGTAAAACAGCACGTACATTTTAGTTTCTCTTCGAGTCCTGTCCTCCCATCGTGCATGCGGTCCACTCATCTTTCAAGCAAAGTATTAATAGCTTGCTCTTTCCATCATGTATGCAAAAGCCCCTCAAAAATATGCTTCCCCACTGAGCATCTGCTTTTTCCCATGAGTGAATGCTCTTATGTGTAGACGGTAACAGAAGGCAGAAATCAGGAGGCACAGGGACTCCGTTTTTGTCCTGCTGGTTAGTATTTTACAGTTAACAACTTAGGGACCAGAGACATATTAATACATCCTTTGTTACCCTAATGTTATTGACCAGGATGTTTTGATATTCACTAGCATAACCAATCCCGGGCCACAGGAGTTAGTTTCTGCAACCTGCACCCCAGGTCAGTACTATGTTACGCAGATTCCTCTTGCTGTTTAATACCACTGGGCATTAAAGCAAACTCGGTGACATACTGCTACTGGTTGTGAGGGTCCCCTCACTTGCAGCCACTCAGAATCAACAGACTTAAGGAGGATTCAAAGCCTGAACCCTCTAGAGGCTGCCTTCCTGGAAGGGTGAGGGGGTTACCTGGAAGGGGGTTTGCAGGTGGCTCAGGCTGCCACTTTCAGGCTGGACAATCCCCCTCAGCAGGAGGAGAGAGAACTGGCCTTCAGAATGGAACAGGAGTTCTACCCCCTGGCATGCAGATCCAGTGCTAGTGAGGGATGGTTTCTAGGGGCCAGGAGAATGGGGGTAACTGCTTATAGGTACGAGGTTTCCTTTAGGGGTAACACATTCTGGAACTAAAATAAGGTGATAGTTGTGCAAGAATGAATGTGCTAAATACCACTGAATTTTTCACTTTAAAATGGTTAACTGTATGTTATATGTCAAAACTGTATCTCAATTAAAAAATAAGAATTAAAACAGTATAAGAGTTTTACCTGAATTAAAAAAAAAAAAAGATGGGAAGAAAACCTAGTTGGGGGATGGAGAAGGCTAGTGAGCAGCACCTTTAATATATTTTCAATATTTCAACATCACCGCAATAGAGCTGACAAATGAGCCAAAATGTCAGAATCTGAGCAACTAGGCATTGAAACTCCTTGTGAGCCATCAGGAATTAGTATGGAATAATGAAGTCTGGGTATTAATATTTTTATTATTATTGTTATACGTTAATTTGTGTCTCTAAGTAAAGAGCCTGGCATAGTGGCATAGTGGAAAAGCTCAGGATATTTTCCCTGACTTTAGTTCTCATCAGTCATAGGGCCTTGGGCAAAGCACTCAGCCTCTCCTGTTTCTTTGTCTCTTAAATGGGATGAGGGTGGCATTTACCCCATAGGGTCGTTGTGGGGAGCAATGAGGAGCACAGGTATAATTTCACCTGGAAGATACTTAATATCGATAAATGGCTCTTACTATATAACATATTCATATTTTCCAGAGCATGAAGCTATGGAAAAAACAGACCAAAGAATTCATGGGGCGGGGCAGGGCGGGGGGCTGCCTAGGCTCCACAGTCCTGGAAACGCACAGGCCAAAGCACACCTCCAAGACCGACCTCACACGCCCCCTGCACAGCACGTGGCAGGCGGCGCGAGGGACTGACGCATGCGCAGCTTGCTCTGCTCCCTCTCCGCCCCTCCCGGAATCCGTGGACACGCATGGCTTGCTTGAAACTGGTCCGGTGCAAAATGACAATTACCACGAAGCGCAGGAGAGCAAAGTGAAAACACTGCAAACTCTCCGGAATCGTGTTGTGAGGGTGCTGGCCAAGGGAAGTAGCCGTAACACTAGAAGAGCCTGAATCCTGGAGAAAGGCTGGGAGTGATTTAAGAGCCAGTGCAGTACAGTTACTTACCAGGGAAGTGCTGTGTAAATGGGTCAGCTTTCATTATGCAGAAAAACTCAATTACGTGGAGGTGTGATCTTGTATCAGTGACACACTCCCTGGGAAATCAAATGGCCCTACGTGAGAGGAAACAGAAATCTTCCCCTCTGGTCATACTGAAATAAAACCACTCTCTAAATGACTCATTTCTCAGAGCATAAAACGTCTCTCCACTCTGGTCGACAAGCATAGGTGTGAGCACATACACGTGCACACACACGGGCATGTAACCCGGAAGGCAAGAGTGTATTTATATGAGTTATTTTTCAGTTATGAAAGTAATAGTTGTTCACCGTAGAAAAATAGAGAAACTATAAGACGGAAAGCAAAACTTATCCATTAAGTTGTCCATTCTTTAACATTTTGATGTATTATCTTTCAGTCTTTGAAAAGCGCATTTTAATACAGTTGCAGTCCCACTATATGCATAATCCTTCTTTGTTCACTTCTACCTAAGGCTGCTCATCCCACACAGGTTTGAACAGCAGACGGGGGATGGGGGGTTGGGGGGGGTGGGGGGATGCACTGCTGCCCGAATGCCGCACAGGCGAGAAGGGAGGAGCAGGTGAGACAGCAAGCACTGTTCTCCTTCACTGCCGTCTCCTCCAGGGCAGACACTACGTCTTGTTCAGCACTGAGGTCCCAGCCCTTAGAATGGTACCCGAAACATTATGGGTGCTAAATAAAGACACGCTGAATAATGAATGGATGGATGCCTGGGGGAAATCTCTTACCTGACAGGTCCAGCCACTGCCGCCTGCCCATCTGAGCAACAGGGAGTGGTGGGGATTGTAGTGAGGGGGAGTACATCCATCCTCGGACATTTGCATTCCAGTGTTTACAAAAAATAAAACAAAAACCTCTGCTGTCTGCAGTGGGCAACCTTTCAGAGCAGTGTTCTCCAAGGGTGGTCCTTGGATAATAGCAGCAGCATCACCTGGGAACTGATAAGGAGGAAAGTCTCTGCCCCTTCCATCCCCGAGTCACCCACTCAGGAACCGGGGATGGGGTCCAGCATCCAGGGGTTTAACGAGCCCTCCAGGTGACTCCACAGTAGCTAATGTTTGAGAGCCATGGACTCAGAGTAGTGTTTCATGGGCCTGGTGCATATTAGAATCACCCAGGCAAACTGTTCACCCTCCAATACCTGAGCCCAGCCCGAGACTCTGATTTAATTGATCTTGGGTGGGGCTCAGACTTCAGAATGTTCTCAGAGGTCTTCAGATGCTTTTAATGTGCAGCCAGGGCTGAGGAGCCTGATCTGGAATGGCAGAGAGGCAGCAGGTGGCTCTTTTATTCCTCTCAGATTTTTGCGCCTTCTCACCTGGTGTGTTTTCATCATTACTGTGAACTCAGTACTGTGATCAACCACACTGACTTTTTAAAAAATTGTTATCAGGAAATAGTTCATGCATACAAAGCTGCATAGAGATCAATATAACAAACACCATTAGCTCTGTCATATCTTATCATTTGGTCATTGCTGTGGGCTGACTGTGTCCCCTTCAAATTCCTGTGTTGAAAAGTCCTAACCCCCAGGACCTTAGAATGTCACTTCATGTATGTGTTAGGGCCTTTAAAAAGGTGAAAATGAAAAGTGAAATTTGCTCAGTCGTGTCTAGCTCTTTGTGACTCTGTGAACTACACAATCCATGGAATTCTTCAGGCCACAATACTGGAGTGGGTAGCCTTGTCCTTCTCCAGGGGATCTTCCCTACCCAGGAATTGAACCTAGGTCTCCTGCATTGCAAACAGATACTTTATCAGCTGAGCCACAAGGGAAATCCAAGAATACTGCAGTGGGTAGCCTATCCCTTTTCCAGTGATCTTCCTGACTCAGGAATCAAACTGGAGTCTCCTGTATTGCAGGTGGATTCTTTACCAACTGAGCTACCAGGGAAGCTGCTGCTGCTGCTGCTGCTGCTGCTGAGTCGCTTCAGTCGTGTCCAACTCTGTGAGACCTCATAGATGGCAGCCCACCAGGCTCTGCCATCCCTGGGATTCTCCAGACAAGAACACTGGAGTGGGTTGCCATTTCCTTCTCCAATGCGTGAAAGTGAAGTTGCTCAGTCGTGTCTGACTCTTTGCGACCCCATGGACTGCAGCCTACCAGGCTCCTCTCTCCATGGGATTTTCCAGGCAAGAGTACTGGAGTGGGGTGCCATTGCCTACTACAGTTAAAATGAGGCCATTCGGGTGGGCCCTAACCCACAATGACTGGAGTCCTTAGAAGAACAGGGAATTAGGACATTGACACATGCGGATGGAAGGAAGTCATCTACAAGCCAATGGGAGAGACCTCAGATGAAACCAACCCTGCTAACAGCTTGATCTTGAACTGTGAGAAAATAAATTTTTGTTGTTTAACTACCCAGTTTATGGTACTCTGTTATGTGAGCCCTGGGAGACAAATACAGCCATATTGTCTCAGATTTTCTGGGGGGAAAAAATGAAACATAACAGATTTGGAGCTTCATCTAGTCCCTCCCCTATTCCTTGTTTCTCTCCTTTCTCCTCCTCCAGGGGTAACGTATCCTAACTTAGTCTTTACCTTTCTCACCAGGATCTTGGAACAATGTTAGGTACAAGGATTCTGGAGCCAGAACAACTGGGTGGCTTATAACCAAGACGATGTACTGAAACTGTGTGTCAGTGGGAGAGACCCCGACTTCCCAGGAGTAGACGTTTGACCTTTATACTTATCATGGTGGTGGAGACGTACGACAAACCTCCCAATTTAGTTGATGATAAATGTTTTGTGGATCCTGTCACACATGACTTCTTAACTACGGAAGATAGACACCACAACCTCTTCTGCGAACTTGTAGGGAATCTGTCGTTCCTCTAGTTTGGTCAGTTAGGATTTCTTTTAGTTGGGACTTATAAGTAACCTTCCTGACTACGACTTCGACTTCGACGTTATAAAACCTGTGGTCTACACTTCCCGGTTGAGCAAACTTTTCTGGGACTTCGAACCTTTCTGACTTCCGTCCTCTTCCCCTACTGTCTCCTACTCTACCAACCTACCGTAGTGGCTGAGTTACTGAACTCAAACCCATTTGAGACCCTCTATCGCTTCTTGTCCCTTCGGACCGTACGACGTCAGGTACCGCAGCGTTTCTCAGTCTGTGCTGACTCGTTGACTCGTTGTCGTTGTCCTATCACAGCCCGTGTAATTCTCACTGTATGTGTACGAACAATTTGTCTCGGTGTGAAAATGATGTATTCGTACATACGTGGATATTTTGTACGTACTTTATGACAAATGTGTAAAAAATTTGAATGTATTTGCCAGAGGACATGTGTATGAGACATTGAACCCGAAAAACAAACTCAAGGTCACCGTGAAACCCGCTACCGAGGAACACTTATTTCCGAGAGAAAGTGGGGGTAAATTCCCGACATCAGAGGGGTGAGAGTGACGGAGTGGACCCCTCGACGGAGAGAGTAGGACCGGAGAAAAGTGGGTGTGTACCCTGTAAGGGACGGAGGGGTCCCTACCCCGGGCCGACGGGAATCAGTTCTGGAGTGGAGGTGAGAAGGGGACTCCAGGTCCGACGGAGACTCGGTCGGGAGTGTGGAAGGACGAGATCGAAGTAAAGGGGACACGGACCCAAAATCTTTGGGTCGTGAAGAAGGTAAAGTTTCCTAAAGGTATCGGTTCTAGAGGGTCCTCCCTACAGTGAATGTCGGGACACTACTTGTCTTCCGTCACAAGAAGAGAAGGGAAACGTGTACTCCTTTCTGAGTCACAGAAAGGCTGAGTGACTCACAGAAGGTCACACAGGGAGTTAGAGACACAGTTACGTCTCAGCCCAGCTCTCCAAACTCCCAATCTTATGTTTTTTACCAAATTTGTTAGGAAAACAATTGCACTTAATATTTATAACAATTTGGAGTTTTCTTAGTATTCCCATTAGAAGATGAGAAAATAAGTTTTCCAACAGCACAGTCCCAGAGCCACCTGCATTGGGATTCCCTTGATGTTCTTGCTAAAAATACAGATTCCAGGCTACATATTCTTGCTTAGTAGGTCTGGGCGGGCCGAGGAAGTTGCATTTTTGTGGCCACTGCTGAGTGGCTCACACTCAATCAAGTTTGGGGAACACTGGAGTCTAGAAGAAGCCTTGCCCTTTCTTTGACCCAGCACTCACTGTGGCAGGCAGCTTCCGAGCATCTGGGTCGAGTCCCTGGCAGCTGCCAGCTCTGAGGTGGATGTGTTGACCATGAAGGCCAGGGTGGCAGGGGCCAAAGGCTGTGAAGCAGAGCAAGATGCCAGACCCAGCGCAAGGGCAGAGGGGGCATCTGCGATGCACCTACCCACGTGGGTGCTCAGCCCAGAGCTGGCCACGGGGGCAGGGCCCTGGGGGCAGGAGAGCTGCTCCGGCAAGTCCCAGGATCACGGTCATTAGGGGTGTGGTTGCTGGGAGCTCAGTGGCTCCTGTCCATCGGCTGTGTCTCAGCCTGGCGGCAATAGGAAATATTCATGGAGCGTTTACTGCACGCCAGACACACACCCGGCACAGTGCTTGGCATACATGGCCTCACCTTGTGGTGGGCACTGTTGTCATCTCTACTTGTCACAGGAAGAAGCTGAGGCTCAGGAGTCTAAATGACTCGCCCAAGGCCACGCAGTAAGCAAACGGATGCCTACATCCGTTCTCTTAACCACAATTCAACACACCTTCAAGTCATTATTTTTTATGTCCCTGTGTTCCTGGCAAAGTGTCTGGGACTGTCAGTGCTAAATAACTGAGTAGAATGAATGAATGAATGAAACAGATATTATAGTTCACTAGTATAAACTGACTCTAGCAAACCCAAGCTGTACTTCTTTTCTTAAAAGAGCAGGCATTTTTAAAATTGGCTTATACAGTCCTTTATCTTTTTTTCTTGAAGTTGACTGAGCCGAAAAGAATGTACACATGTGCACACACAGTTAATGGGAAGCATTCTGGCTATTGAGACTCTGACTCAATTTGCTTTAATAGAGAACAGTTTTAGAGACAGGATCTGGCACCCACTCCTGAATTCTCTAGGCCTCAGTTTACTCGTCAGGAAAATGGGGGCAATCACAGCCCAATCCCGGGGATGTGGTGAAGATTCAATGAGGAAACGCAGCTCAGGTGCTTAGTGCTGCGTGGCTGAGGATGTTAGTGGTTGTTGCTCTTTCATTATTGCTCTTTGGTGAGGGGAAAGTGAGCCAGTAAGAATCATTCTTCTGTCACATTCATGCAAAAGGAAAAGCCCCCAAAGGGTTCTAAGAAAGATCTGTAGCAATAGTTGTGGTCACGTACACAAATGAAGACAGGGAGGTCGCAAATGGCACAGAGAATCCTTGAAAGGTGAACGTCACAGATATTTGTCCCACTGACATTTGCTTTTGACACACATTTCTTTTTACATTGTCATTGCTTCCCATGCCCATTTATGATGATAAGTGAACATCAAAGGATTCCTAGAGCACCAGCTTTGCTGGATGATAGAAATGGGGCTGTGAAATTGACTAATAAAGAGATCTTACAGTACGTGGGCCTTTCGAGTTTACAGAGGGATTTTACACATACGGTCTTTAATCCTTAAACCCTGTCCCTTGAAGTGAGCCAGATATTGCTCCTGCCATCTGACAGAAAAGGAAATGGCAGCCTCAGTGTCAATGCCCAACATCATCTCTTTATCCCAGAAGCTGGATTTGAACCTGGTCTCCAGAGCTCGTGTCTGTGGTCCGCTCCATCACAGGAACCCACTCTAGAATTCAAATGCGTCCTGGGATACCTAGGAACTGAGTCACTGGGTAATTAATATGAATAGTATGAATATGAATTAATATAATTAACACTATTAGTAATTAATATTATTCATTAATATGAAAAGTAGGGATCACCCACAGAACAGGAAAACAGGTTGGGAGGACTTCTTGCCAAGGCAGGGTAATAAGAACTAGATTTATTCTCCAGCCTTAACTGGAAAAAATATTGTTTCAGACAGTGGACAACAGCTAACAAGGACAGTGATCCCTAAGAGAGAAGAGGGTTATGGCTCTAGCCTCCGGCCTCACTTGGGGGTCCCTTCTATCCTTCCAAGTCCAGTGGTTAAGAGTATACCTTCCAAAGTAGGTATTCAGGTTCGATCCCCGGTCAGAGAGCTAAGCCCATGTGCCACAGCTAGAGAGAAGCCCTGGGGCCGCTCCGAAGGTCCTGTGGGCTGCCACTTACTTTCACAGCATCATCTTTTAGGATTTGAAAGAGCTCAACTGGAATTCCATCATCTCCTTACATGTATTTACTCATTACTTATATGAGTAAATACATATAAATAAGTAAAGTCTAGCCCCATTGCCACCAGCTCCGTTGAGTGTGTCCCTGCTGGAAGGACACCCTGCTCTGCCCTGAATTCCTATGACAATGCGTCTCTGTAGCATTTATCACTTTTCTTCCTTGTGCTAAGGCCCAAGAACATGATGGCCATGATACCCTGACCTTCCCACACCTGCTTCCCAGCTCCAAACACTATGGCCTTCACAGGACGGTGTTCATGAAACATTTATGCAAAGAACAATGAATGATTCTTCCTGTGCCATTTACCCTTAAAAGAAAAAAAAAAGCCTTTAGAAGAAGGAGTTAATTTGCAATAGGCAAGACATGGAAGCATCCTAAATGTCAGTTAGCAGACAAATGGATAAAAGTGTGTACATACATACAGTGGAATATTACTCAGCCATAAAATAGAAAAATGCAATTTGCAGCAACACGATCTACAGATGATTGTACTAAGTGAGATCAGGCAAAGAAAGGTACCATATAATATCACTTACATGTGAGATCTAAAAAATGATACAAACGAACTTACAAAATAGAAACAGACTCAGGGACACAGCAAACAAACTTATGGTTACTGAAGGGGAAAGGGAGGGATGGGATAAATTAGGAGTTTGGGATTAACATATACACAGTTCAGTTCAGTTCAGTTCAGTCGCTCAGTCGTGTCCGACTCTTTGCGACCCCACGAATTGCAGCACGCCAGGCCTCCCTGTGCATCACCAACTCCCAGAGTTCACTCAGACTCACGTCCAAGTCACTGTGATACAAAAAACATAACCAACAAGGACCTACAATATAGCACAGGGAACTCTATTCAATATCTTGCAATAACTTACAGTGGAAAAGAATCTGAAAAAGAATATATATATATATATACATATATATATATGAAAAAGTATACATGTATACAATTGTGTACAACTGAATCACTTTGGGTGATTCATACATCTGAAATGAATACAACATTCTTAGTTTAATTAACACAGTTAGTTTCCCTGGTGGCTCAGAGGTTAAAGCTTCTGCTCGCAATGCGGGAGACCTGGGTTCATTCCCTGGGTTGGGAAGATACCCTGGAGAAGGAAATGACAACCCACTCCAGTATTCTTGCCTGGAGAATCCCATGGACAGAGAAGCTTGGGTGGGCTATAGTCCATGGGATCGCAAAGAGTCGCACACGACTGAGCGACTTCACTCACTCACTCATACTTTAACTTAAACAATAAAAATGTAAGAGTAAGATAAACCCATAATCACCATACTTTCCCTTGATATAATTGTTTTACAGCTTAAAAAAGTTACTCTTTGGATATACCACCTGATCAGTACTGAGAAGAACTGCTTTTTTCCCTGCAATGTTTGTTGCTATTTGTTGTAACAGGGAAAGAACAGACACTAACATCAGAGAAATATAGCTCATAAAAGTCACATTCTTGGCACACCAAAGGTATTTCAAAAGGACAAGAAAGAGTAAAATGATTCTTTTTAACAGTTAACAATTGGGAAAAATGATACTGTTTTAACCTGAATTCCCTCTTCTTTTGATCATAAGCCTAAAACAATTTCTTTTTTTTTTTTTTTTGCTTGACAAAAGATCATATTAAACCCTGTTCGGGGCTGGGGGCATGGAGGTGGAAAGGTGGCTCTAATTACCCTGGGATTATCAAGCAACACTACTCATTATCAGATCACCTTATTTCAAATTCTCCACGGCACTTAGTATCAGGTATTATTTATTTTCTGTTTCCTCCCACTGAGTAGATGCTTCAGGAAAATGGGGATGGCATGTATCCTTTTCCCTGTGGTATCAGGAGCACTGAAGCAGGGCCTGGTGCCTAGTGGGTGCCCTCCAGGTGTTTCCTAGGGCTGGGAAGTTCTCCTGTGTTCTGAGGTCTTCCAGGAACAGCTGTTAGCATCCCATTATCAGAAAGAACCTTGCCTTTGTGAATCGGTTCCCTGTTGCTTATGCCCTGAAACATCATGTATTAAGCACAAGTTTACATGTTCTGTAGCTGTGTTTTGTGGCTACATCAGTGTTCTTGCCTGGAGAATCCCAGGGACGGGGGAGCCCAGTGGGCTGCCATCTATGGGGTCGCACAGAGTCGGACACGACTGAAGCGACTTAGCAGCAGCAGCATTATTTTATTGGGTGGGTGTCTGCTTTGTCACTCAGTTGTGTCTGATTCTTTGCAAACCCATGGACTGTAGCCTGCCAAGCTCCTCTGTCCGTGGGATTTCCCAGGTGAAAATACTGGAGTGGGTTGCCATTTCCTCCTCCAAGGAATCCTCCCGATCCAGAGATTGAATCCATGTTTCTTGTGTCTCCTGAACTGGCAGGCAGATTCTTTACCACTGCACCACCTGGGAAGCCTGTATTTTATTGGGTGGATGTACCATAATTAACCAGAAGTGTGTATTAAAAAAATTTTTTTTCTGCAGGTGTATTTTTTTTAAAGCAGCATAGCATAGATCTTTTAAAGCAGCATAGCATAGATCCAGAGAAGGCAATGGCACCCTACTCCAGTACTCTTGCCTGGCAAATCCCATGGACAGAGGAGCCTGGTGGGCTGCAGTCCATGGGGTCGTGAAGAGTCGGACACGACTGAACAACTTCACTTTCACTTTTCACTTTCATGTATTGGACAAGGAAATGGCAACCCACTCCAGTGTTCTTGCCTAGAGAATCCCAGGGACGGGGGAGCCTGGCGGGCTGCTGTCTATGGGGTCGCACAGAGTCGGACACCACTGAAGTGACTTAGCAGCAGCAGCAGCATAGCATAGATCAGCAGCTCAGTGGTGAAGCATCAGGTACTGATGCTGAAGTTTCAATACTTTGAGCACCTGATGCAAAGAGCTAACTCATTAGAAAAGACCCTGACACTGGGAAAGATTGAGGGCTGGAGGAGAAGGGGGCAACAGAGGATGAGATGATTGGATGGCATTACTGACACAATGGACATGAATTTGAGCAAACTCCAGGAGAAAGTGGAGGACACAGGTGCCTGGCATGCTGCAGTTCATGGGGTGGCAGAGTCCGACACGACTTAGGGACTGAAAAACAACAGCAACAAAGTCCAGCTGGTCTCCACTTTGAGAGCAGGCTCTTGTTGTGTTTGAATACCCTCTACCAGGCCAGAAGGAAAGACGACCACTTCCTGTAATTCTGATGTCATTCTTCTCTCAGGATAACTTTGGTGGGTTGGGGTCGGGTTTTACTGGCCCCCTTACTTATAGATGTTGTCTGGGAACCCCCTATGAGCTCAAGGCTGCAGGGAGCATGAAAGGCAGACAGAGGTGGTGCCTGTTAGAAGCGTTACGTCTGGCCAGCGGGCTGAGTACTGGAACTGGCTGGAGGAGACTATGGGTACTTGCAATGGAACAGGGCCCTGGCGGGGGCGTAAAGGGACTGAGGACATGAGAAGGACGCTTCTCGCTTGGCCAAGTGAAGCCTCAGAGGCCGGGCCAGCACCCAGAGCAATGCTCCTTTTTGCTTTAAGAGCCACACATTATTATTATTTTTTTTTAAAGTTGAAATGCGTGACGATTATTTTTCAAAGGACAGTCCGTGACCACCCACATGAAAGTCACCTAGGTGGATTTGCTAAAAGTACAGAACCCTGGGCCCTACCTGCTATGCCCGGACTGACCCGCTGACTCAGAATCACGGGGTTGGGGTATAGGGTTTGCATTTTTAACACTGAAGTGTGAGACCCACAGAGTAAGCAGACGGGAAGACAGATGGACCCAGAGATGGGATAGAGAATAATGGGCGGGTTGGCAGAGGCAAGGAGGGTGTTGGGTACCTGCTCTGGGCTTGGCTCCCCGAGGACCTCCTGGCCCCACGGGCTTTCTCGGTGCGGGATCTGGGTGTGTTAGAGCCACAAGAATCCTGCCTGGCAGGAAGGGTTCTCTGAGCGGAGGTGATGTGCTCTCTTGAAATCAGCACTTCCAGCCTGACTCACGCAGGGAGTGACTTTACCGTTAAGGGCCAGAGAGGCAGAGATGAGGAACTTCTCGAGTTTCATTTTTGTTTTGAAACCCACAGATCAACCTGGGGTGGTGTGTCCATGACCCCTGAGTACACCTGACTGTTAAAGGAAGTTCGGCTGCAGAACCTTCCAATCTGCTCCTCTGGGATCTGAAACCCTGCCCTTCATCCCGGCCCCTCTGCAGCGAGCGGGCTGCAGGCATCATGGGAGCCGACCAGGTTCCAGGTTTTAGGGGCACAAACACCCAGCTAGGCTCCGCTTTCAGGCGTGGGGTGGCGGCTGCTGTGGGGGAGTCTGAGAAATCTCTGTGGAGCCAAAAGGCTATTTCCTCTAGAAAGAAGAGCAAAACGGCACTTTCTTTGGTTTCAACTATTGGTCAAGTTCTTACTGGCCCAAGGAGCTGAGAAACACTTGTTTGTCTCTGATTTAATAATAATAAAAGGAAAAGTAGGGATATTAGCCCTTTCGCCATCCCCACTGCACGAAGAGGTGGCAGGTTCCAGTTTCTTCTGCTAAGGGCAGCTGTGAGCCATCAGGAAGGACTGCGGGGAGAGGGGACAGGGGGCTGAGCCGGGCTTTTTGGCATCAACAGCAGGGTGAGGAAGGGAGTTACCATGTACAGAGCCCCTAACTGACAGCAGACCAGGTGTAGGTCTTACACTGGATTAAAGACCGTATCAAAGTGAAATGTGCACATCTACAGGAGGGCCTATTCCAAAGTGTTTCCAGTTGTCTGCTCTCAGGCCTTCTTATGAGGGCAGCAGTAGCATCCACGTTTCATGGACAAAGCCTCGGGCTCAGAGGGGTCCGCTAACCAGACCACCTTCACTCGGCTACAGGAGCTGAGAAAGGGGGAGGCAGGCACTATTAACCCCGGGCCAGAGAACCCACTGCCCACATCTGTGCTCCCAGAGGCCACAGATATGCATACTTTAGCCTGAACAAGTGTATTACTGGAGGAAAACCCAAGGCCACGTCACACATTCAGGTGACTGGCCTGGCTTTTGAAAGGCTTTGGAGTTTGTGATTCCTGAAAGTTCCATCTTCATGAGAACAACATCCAGGTTCAAAAGAGAAGGGAAGGACAGCATGCAGAATGAGAGAAAAGTTTTGCAAACCACATATCTGATAAGAGATAAGAGACTTTAGAGTATATAAAGAACTCCTACAACTCAATGAGAAATAGACACATGATCCAATCTTAACACAGACAAAATTTCTTTCTTTTTTTCTTTTCTTTTTTTTCCCTATGTTTTGGCTGTGCTGAGCGGCATGTGGGATGTTAGTTCCTGCACCAGGGATCGAACCTGTGCCCCCAGCAGTGGAAGCACAGCTTCTTAAACCACTTGATGACCAGGGAAGTCCTATTAAAAAGACAAAGATTGTATATGGCCAAAGAAGACATACACGTGGCCAGTCAGCACATGAAAAGATGTTCAACATCATTAGTCATCAGGAGAACGCAAATCAAAATCACAATGAGATACCATCCCACATCCACTTGGCTGGCTGTGATAAAAAAGATAGATCATAAAAAGTGTTGTCAAGGATGTGGAGAAATTGGAGCCCTCATATACTGCTGGTAGGAATGCAAAATGGTGTGGTTACTTTAGAAAGCAGTCTGGCAGTTCCTCAGGTGGTTAAACACAGAGTTACTCTGTGACCCAGAAATTCAACTCCTAGGTCTAGAGAAATGAAAACATCCGTCCACACAAAAACTACACTTGAGTGTTCATAACAGCGTCATTCATAATAGTCTAAGTACGGGGAACAACCCAACTGTGCAGCAATGGAGAAACAAAGTGAATGAGAGCCACAGAGTAGAGTGTTACGGTGAGAAAGAATGGAATACCAGCATATGCTGCAACATGCATAAACCTTGGAAACATTATACTGAGTAAAAGAAGCCAGTCACAGAATACCATTTATGACTCTGTTTATATGAAATTTCCAATAGAGACAAATCTCTACAGACAGGAAGTAATTTAGTGGCTGTTAGGGGTTGGAGGAAAATGGGAGTAATCACTAACAAGTACGAGGTTTCTTTATGGGTGAGGAAAAGGTTCTAAAATCGTGATTATGGTTGCACAATTCCGAAATGTACACTTAATGAGTGAACTGTATGGTACATGGATTATATTGAAATAAAGTTGTTTTAAAAAAATGCATAGGGTGGTGGGAGGTAGATGATGCTAGCGTGGGACCCTCCCCACCGTTTATTTCATCTCTGCATTTTAGCAGACTTTATTTTTTAAAAAAACTTTTGTTAACTTGGCATTCAGCAACATAAAATTGGTAGCTTGGGATCAGACTTGGTAGAAATATTTACACCATGGGAATTGGCAAATGCTACAAATAAGGGCCTTTATATATATATATGCTGCTATGCTGCTAAGTTGCTTTAGTTGTATCCAACTCTGTGAGACCCCATAGACGGCAGCCCACCAGGCTCCCTTGTTTCTGGGATTCTCCAGGCAAGAACACTGGAGTGAGTTGCCATTTCCTTCTCCAATACACTGAAAGTGAAAAGTGAAAGTGAAGTCGCTCAGTCGTGTCCAACTCTTAGCAACCCTGAGAACTGCAGCCCACCAGGCTCCTCTGTCCATGGGGTTTGCCAGGCAAGAGTACTCGAGTGGGGTGCCATCGCCTTCTCCAGTATATATATATGGGAGAAGGCGGTGGTACCCCACTCCAGTACTCTTGTCTGGCAAATCCCATGGACGGAGGAGCCTGGTAGGCTGCAGTTCAAGGGGTCTCGAAGAGTCAGACAAAACTGAGCAACTTCACTTTCACTTTTCACTTTCATGCATTGGAGCAGGAAATGGCAACTCACTCCAGTGTTCTTGCCTGGAGAATCCCAGAAACAAGGGAGCCTGGTGGGCTGCCGTCTATGGGGTCTCACAGAGTTGGATACAACTAAAGCAACTTAGCAGCATAGCAGCATATATATATATAAAGGCCCTTATTTGTAGCATTTGCCAATTCCCATGGTGTAAATATTTCTACCAAGTCTGATCCCAAGCTACCAATTTTATGTTGCTGAATGCCAAGTTAACAAAAGTTTTTTTAAAAAATAAAGTCTGCTAAAATGCAGAGATGAAATAAACGGTGGGGAGGGTCCCACGCTAGCATCATCTACCTCCCACCACCCTTTGTTCTTGCCTGGAGAATCCCCGGAATGGGGGAGCCTGGTGGGCTGGCCGTCTATGGGGTCGCACAGAGTCGGACACGACTGAAGCGACTTAGCAGCAGCAGCAGCAGCAGCATATATATATATACATATATATGTATGTACCTATGTGTGTACATATATGTATATATATATATAATGTTTTGAGAGCTGTTTATGTATTTATCATCATTACACCAAGGATAACACACACCCATAAAAGTGCACATATCAGAGGCAAATAGCTCAATGAGTTTCACAAACAACAACAAAAAAATGGCTTGTACCAAGAAGAAAGAATAATATCTGTACCCCCAAAGTCCCTCCCCCAGGCCTCCCTTCCAAGTTTCCCATTTGGTAACCATGATTTTGACTTGTAACCACACAGATGACCTATTTTTGTACGTCATGTAATCTCAAAAGTGGCTTTTTGGCCTCATCATCTGTGACATTCATCCCTATTTTTCTGTGTGGTTGGTTCACTCTGGTTGCTCTACACATTGTGTGAACCTAGTCAACTTACAGAACCATTCTAAGATCCCCTGGAGAAGGAAATGGCAACACACTCCAGTATTCTTGCCTGGGAAATTCCACGTACAGAGGAGTCTGGCGGGCTACCGTCCATGGGGTTGTAAGAGTCGACTAAACCACTCCTCCTGGGAGGGACATGAGGGTAGTTTATAGGTTTTAACTATTATAAATAGTTCTGCTATGAACACTCTGGCGTGTTCTTTTGCCTGGCACATGCACAATTTCTACCTGGGAGTCTTGGGGCAGATATGTTCTGTCCAGCTGAAGTAGACGAGATGTTCAGCCAGCTTCACTTTGACTCTGCTCCCATTCTCTGCCTCCTGACTCCCTTCCCGGCCCCTCTCCTTGTGAGCTGCTCACCACCTGCATCCCAGACCTCGGGCACAGACCAGACGCAGTCTCAGTTCTAGGCTGCAGACTGGACTGGCCTGGAACGCAAGACAGCCCGGGTGCACTTGCAGCTCATCAGCTCTAGAACGTTCTAAAGCACAGCTGTAGAAGGGGACCCAGATAGTGAAGCAGTCAACTGCTCTCCGGAGGTGGAGCAGGCCAGGGGAGTCCTGGTGTCTGGGCTTCCTAAGTGGTTCCAGCTGAGCAGGAACTAAGCTTGCATATTCAGACAATGTATTCTTGTGCATCTTTGTTCTGCAGCTTAGTACACCATAGAAAGAGGCCCATTGTCAAGCCTCCTGTTTACTGGGTGGGAGCCGGCAATATGCAGTGCAAGTGGGAAGAGCAAATGTGGACCAGAGACCCCCTCCCTGCTCTGACCCTGGGATGGGAAGTTTTCTCTACCAAACATGATCCCTGTTTTCGACAGTGGGTGCTCTTTTACTTACTTTTGCTGGGAGGTTCCATGGGCCTTCTAATGCAAGGAATACTTGGAGGTCATCAACTGCATGTCAGTGGCCTTCCCTGGTAGCTTAGACAGTAAAAATTCTGCCTGCATTGCAAGAGACCGGGGTTCTACGCCTGGGTCACAAAGATCCCCTAGAGAAGGGAATGGCAACCCGCTCGTTTCTTGCTGGAGAATCCCATAGCCAGAGGAGCCTGACTGGCTATAGCTTATGGGGTCGCAGGTCAACACTGAGTAGATTTGTGTGGTTTCTCACTTATCTCTGAGGAAGGAGAGGTTCAAAGTCCTTGTTGGGAGGTGAGCACTCTGTACCCCCAGCAGTACATGGGGGCCACCTGAGGATGCTGGTTAAATGCCAGTTCCTGGGCTCCCTTCAGAGACGCCCAATCTCCAGGGACAGGGCCCAGGAGTCTGATTTAAATGCTGAGGGTCCAAGTGATGCTGGCCCAGATCTCAAAACCTGAGCTTGCTGGATTCTCAGGCCTGTGTGCAGATGACACGTTTGCCATTTCTCGTCCTCAGATCAGCTTAGACCTATAAAGCAAAAGTTCAAATCCTGTCCAAAGAAGCGTGAAGCTGAGCAGGCGTCTTCCCTGAAGATTTTGCAGAAGGTCATCGTTTTAGCCTTCTGAGTCTCTGACTAGGGTTTGCCGTGTAGTAAGAGTTTTGCAAAATAGCTGTGTTTACCGGAGCTCTAATTCCTGTTTCCAGGAGCTTAAGTGTTTCAGCGGTTGCACATGGGGCTGCTGTGTTCAGACAGGACACACTTGCATACCCACCACTTTCTTCTCGGTCACACTCTGCAGGCACCGACACGTTGGGTGCCAGCCTGAATTCTGCAGAGCAGCTGTCCAAGGAGTAAGATACATCCCCTCCACCCCCCACCCTGGGGCCCTCCTGCCAAAGCCATCATTGCTCTGAGCTGCAAACTTCGTTGCACTTCCTGGTTTACACTTCCCTGCGGCTGATCTGTCCTACAAGGCTGGGTGGGCGGGCTCTGACCCAGTCTCTTCGGCAAAGGCAGCCAGGGGACAGAAGCAGCAGAGGCAACACAAGGTCACGGCTGGGAGCTACATGGGCCCGGACCTCTGGGTTTAGATGGCCCCTGCCCACCTCTCAAGCAAACCGACTTTTGGCAAGTTATATCTTCACCTCTAAGCATCAGTCTTCTGAAACTGTGGGGCTGGGATGGCACGGTTGTACTGATAAGGTACTGGACCCAGCGCCGTGGCCACAATGCTGGTTTAGCAGTTAGCGTGCAGAGGGGCCCCCTGGGAAGCAGAGGGCACAACTGCTGGGGTGGAGCATCCCTGCCTGTACCTTCAACACTGGTCCCTGTCTGAGCTGCTGCAGGTTCCAAACACACCGTCCCACTAGCCTCTGCCCCAGTTTTTTGCCTCCTCTGCTGCTCCCCACCCACCACGCTTGACCCCTGCAATCGTCGCAGGCCCCTACGATGGGCACAGACTTCCTTCCTCCAGGAAACCCACTGGCTTTAAACGACCCCACATGCTGTGGATTTGGGGAAATCAAAGATTTCCATTTGGGATGGATGAGAACATCTGGGAGGCAAAGAATGGGTTGAATAGCCCAATAATTATCATCCCTCCCACCCCACCACTGCCACACATACAGCCACGTTCTGGGAGGAGGAAGACAAAAAATACAGCGGAGGGCACAGGGTCAGGGGAGAGGAGGAAACAGCAGGGCTGGGGAGGGAAGACGGGGCGGCCGGGACTGAAGCCAGGAAGCCTCGGGCTCACACTGCTGCTGTGACTCACTGTGAGCTTGGGCAAGTCACTGCAGCCTACAAGTGGACTTCCTCATCTGAACATGGACAGAGGAGGATTTCTGCCTCACAGAGGACGGACTCCACGTACAGGGAACACTGTTCCATTCACTGGTGCTGGAAGGACCTGAGGGAGAGAGCTCAGGGAGCTTGCCTGTTTCCAGGATCTCTGGGCCACCGAGGGCTCACAGAGTACTGGAGGGGCTGCTTTCAACGGGGGCTAGTCCGATGACCTCAGAGGCTGCTCCAGGTTTAAAACAATGCACAACCAATGGAATCATTGCAGGATTGTAATTGCAAAGTTGGCTGCCCCTTGGCCTGAAATAGCCAGATAACCATGCAAGCCTCTCCCAGATCCATTGTGATGAAGTCTCTGGCTTCCGTGGTGAACGCCATCTTTCCCAACAGCTGGGATTGAAGGGTTATCTTGTTGAGGTAAATGAACAGGCACTGAGAGCTACCAACTTTCATGAAAGGAAACAAAACAGGTGCTGGGACCGACGCCACGGTCTTGGTCAGCTTTCCACTGCAGCATTTCTCTGGCTACAGTTTCGTGATGGAGACCATCTCCCACCTGGTGGAAATCATGAGGATGGTCCTGCAGTCAGGACCGCTCACCTGGACCCTGAAGTGGTTGGTGAGCAACCCTGACGGCTGCTGCAGGGGCCTGCGTCTCCCCGAGCCTCCTGGTGGGCTCGCAGCTTCCCCTGGCTTCCTAAGGGAGAGATGAAACGGCACACGTTCGGTGTTTAGACCAGGGTCTGCTCCCAGCACAGCGGTATCAGTGCCGACAGCTACACAACAGAAGCGCACACACAGCACTTGGCCCGAGTGGGGCCCAAGAACTTTCCGTGCATCCACATGTAACCTCTGGGGACTTCCCTGGTGGTCCAGTGGCTGAGACTCTGCACTCCAAATGCAGAGGGCTCAGGTTCGAGCTTTGGTCAGGGAACTGGGTCCCACAAGCCACAAGTACAGATCCTGCCTGCCACAACGAAGACCACAGATCCCATGTGCTGCAACCAAGGCCTGGTGCAGCCAAATAAGTACAGAAATATGTATTTTTTAAAAGTTATGACCAAAAAAAATATAACATTCATGATGTTCCAAGATGTGCAGGCTGGGTGCCTGTAGGTGGGGGTGGGTTGGGGGTAGTGGAGTCGGGGAGGAGAAAGAACTGAAATGCTAAAGGTCCATGGTTTGTTAAGCCAAGGAAAGTGATGCACATTCTTTAGCTGAAGTGAATCTGAACGTAGAAGTTGCGTGACTTGTGTTATCTGTACCTGCCTCCTCCCCGCCCCCAAAGCACAGCCAAATCAAGTTCTAATTTCCTCCAATTAGAAGAGTCGTGGACAACTCACAAAACGACCTTATGTCAGATGTTTGGGATCAACTGAGAATATGTTTATTTAAAAGCAATTTTAAATATTAAAAAAAGTAGAAATAAACACATACAGTACTGAAAAACGGTCACATTAAATACATGTGAAATGACGAGTGTACTGATGTCTAGGCATAACATCCAGATGGGAATTCGGAATTTAACTTGTGGCGCTGTGGGATCCCTATACAACATGTTGAAGTTCTAGGCAATAAAAAAATAAATAGCAATTGCTGTTCAACAGTAAAATAAGACACACACTATTTGCAGAACATAACTTTCCCCGCTGCAGGGGGGCAAAGAAGAATTAGCTATTTTTCCCGTAAGGTTCCATACCTTCAAAATATTCTCTATCATGTACAAAATTGCAGATAGTGGCTTACTGAGTTTAAGAACAATACCAGGTTCAAACTCAACCAAGGTCGCCAAAGATACTTATTTATATCTATTTATCCTATGTCCCACAGTAAGCTGGGTTAGAGAAAACTCAGATTCCTGATGGAAAACGAAATAAAACCAGGAAAAAAACAAGTGTTAAAAAGCATCTGTGTAAAAGTTGCTCTAAAAGAGGAAAAAAGAAAAGGAATTAATTCCATGTAATTTTAGACATCGTGCCTTTTTTTTTTTTTTAAAAGCCAGTTTATTTTGAGATCAGTTGAAAATACCGTAGGCTACAAAAATGAACAGTGCTTGAATGCAACTTAAGTGTAAGTGAATGAACTGGGACACTAAACAACTTCGGGAGGTGACTTCCTGTCCAGACACCCGGTCGCTACACTACTGAGCCTGCCAACACCGTGGACCACGCACACCAGCACATCAGCTGGTTCCTCGTATCTGTGTGGAGTTCACATTGCTTAAAATCACTTTCCAATAATAGCTGGTGAGATATGTTGCAGGTTTGTCATGCAAGGTTTATTGGTTCAGTGTTGAAGTGAATCTGAACGTAGAAGTTGCGTGACTTGTGTTATCTGTACCTGCCTCCTCCCCGCCCCCAAAGCACAGCCAAATCAAGTTCTAATTTCCTCCAATTAGAAGAGTCGTGGACAACTCACAAAACGACCTTATGTCAGATGTTTGGGATCAACTGAGAATATGTTTATTTAAAAGCAATTTTAAATATTAAAAAAAGTAGAAATAAACACATACAGTACTGAAAAACGGTCACATTAAATACATGTGAAATGACGAGTGTACTGATGTCTAGGCATAACATCCAGATGGGAATTCGGAATTTAACTTGTGGCGCTGTGGGATCCCTATACAACATGTTGAAGTTCTAGGCAATAAAAAAATAAATAGCAATTGCTGTTCAACAGTAAAATAAGACACACACTATTTGCAGAACATAACTTTCCCCGCTGCAGGGGGGCAAAGAAGAATTAGCTATTTTTCCCGAAGGTTCCATACCTTCAAAATATTCTCTATCATGTACAAAATTGCAGATAGTGGCTTACTGAGTTTAAGAACAATACCAGGTTCAAACTCAACCAAGGTCGCCAAAGATACTTATTTATATCTATTTATCCTATGTCCCACAGTAAGCTGGGTTAGAGAAAACTCAGATTCCTGATGGAAAACGAAATAAAACCAGGAAAAAAACAAGTGTTAAAAAGCATCTGTGTAAAAGTTGCTCTAAAAGAGGAAAAAAGAAAAGGAATTAATTCCATGTAATTTTAGACATCGTGCCTTTTTTTTTTTTTTAAAAGCCAGTTTATTTTGAGATCAGTTGAAAATACCGTAGGCTACAAAAATGAACAGTGCTTGAATGCAACTTAAGTGTAAGTGAATGAACTGGGACACTAAACAACTTCGGGAGGTGACTTCCTGTCCAGACACCCGGTCGCTACACTACTGAGCCTGCCAACACCGTGGACCACGCACACCAGCACATCAGCTGGTTCCTCGTATCTGTGTGGAGTTCACATTGCTTAAAATCACTTTCCAATAATAGCTGGTGAGATATGTTGCAGGTTTGTCATGCAAGGTTTATTGGTTCAGTGATCACATGAGCAGAGCTAAGTTAATGCTCGCCAAGCACTGCGACTCGATTACAGAGGGCTCCCCTAAGGGTTTGGTTGGGAGCTGTGCTTTTGTGAAATGAACATTTCTCACTTGTTGCCAGGATGATCTGCTTAAAAATATTAGCTTCCTGTGCTGCTGCCAACGTAGCTGTTTAAGCGAGCTCACTGCCAGGACGACACACGGGCCTCGGAATCCGAGAGCAGTCCCACTGACTGGGGAGCGGGGCTGCTGCATTCTTTCCCCAGATTCAGGCTGATATAAAAGACTGAAAAACTCAGGGTGGTCTTAATGGTCTGATGAACACGGCTGGGATGAGAAAAAAAAAACCGGGAGGGGCAGGGACCCCTGGCAGAAAAGCATGTTTCACAGTGCAATTCATAGCAGCGTTGAGAAACTGGTTATGAATTGACTTCAAGATGACGTGTCTGTTCGACAGAGCTGGGAAACTTATCTATGATTGGGGTTTAGCAAAGAAAATGGAGGAAAAAAAAAAAGGAAGGCTGGTTTCAGCACCTGGATTCTAGCGGGGCGGGCGGGGGAAAACGGTGGGCAGAACTGATTTCTGAATTCGTCATCTTCTTGAACACTCTTTTTAAAGTTTAAATTTATCCAGAATGAAAACCAAGAAAAGAATTTAAAATGGACATGTTAGGGGTGTTAACATAGTTGAAGGATGCTAATTCATAATGTGATATGTGCATTCATACTCTTGAGGAAGCCAAATGACTGACTGGAAACAAATATTTGTTGCAACCTTATAATTTCTGCTTTAATGGCAATCAAGTTTAAAAAAAAATGTACAGTTCAACTTATCCATACTATTCCTTTATAAAAGGCAGATTTCAGGTAAGCTTCTAAATGCGTGCATAATGTAGAGGCTAATATTTTCTGGCAGTCCTTGGTTCCTGAAAGTTGAACTTCATCAGATGTGTCTTAAACTTCTGTGAAAATAGTCATGAAGGATATGTTATTTTTGCATAATGAGGTAATATCAGGGGCGGGCACTCATCTTAAGACAGCTTAAACCCACATGTCTAAACCTGCGTGAGGCTGTGGGCATTGTAAAATGCCACCCAACGTTCTGGGTCAGTGGATATTTTGCTGAAGGAATAACACTTACACTGAACTGAGCACTTTTCTGTAATAAATACCAAAGTCGGTTTTTGTAGCTGTAAACTGTGTACACAGATAACAACAGGCTGGTCTGTCACGGAGTGGAAAGATTCACCTGGAAGACAGTACCCACCTCTTTGCTAATGTTGCATTTTTCAGTAACACAATGGAGAATACTGTCAGGTTAGGAACAGACAGGCAATTCTATGCCCTTCAACGGCTGCTGGAGACCATTTCTATTTGCAAAGCCAGCAGTTCCTATATTCCTGCTTGTTTGTTTGCTTGGAAAACAGCATAGAGAGAGTGTAAGTGCTAGATGCCAAGGATGGCTTTGGCAAACCAGTAAGGCGCACCGGGTCCCAAGGCTACCCTAATACTGGCGAAGGCAGAGACGACAGGGTATTTACAACACGCGCTCCGTCCCTTCCTGAGGCGGCCCCTCCGGGAGCTTCCACTCGGTAACAGCAGCTATTTACACGGTGTGCACAGGGTCCCGGGGAGGCAGCAGTCTGGTATGACGGGCACGGATAGTCGGAAGGCTCTGCTTTTCTGCTAGTCAGACAGGATGTGGACAAAGGACACTGGGAAGACGCCCTTCCTCTCGGGCTGCCCCTCGATGTGCCCAATCTGCAGGGAGAAAGGAGAGGCGTCAGGCAGGAGGCAGCCGGTGGGTCCGAGTGCCCCCGGAGCTGACGCTGATGCAGGCCCCGGGCAGACACGATGAAGGCGCCTCGCACGGCAACACTGCTTTCACAGAGGTCACTTAGCCGGAAGGCAGCCCCGGGAGGCAGACGGTCCTGGGACCCTCACTTTCTGCATGGAGGGACGGGGCCCGAGGGGCGGGGGGCCTGCCACGGTCTCTCCTGTGCTGCAGCCTCAACCACGTGCTCAGCCAGGCCGTTGGCCGCCTCTCCCGCTGGGCGACCTCGCAAAGCGTGCTAAGCCTCCCTGTCTGTAAAACGGGGCTGAAAAACCCCTGTTTCTCAGGCCTGTGCGGAAGCTACACCAATGATTCTATACATAAAAAGGGCTGCTAGGCGCCAAGAACTTGCTTTCTGGTTGTGGTGGAGGAGAGGATGCTGTGAAAGTCTGAGAGCGTGAGGGCAGATCTTATAGCTGTTCTCTTGTCTGCTGCCTAAACCTGTCAGCCATCGTTCCCTGCCAAGGCTCCTAATAACCTCAGTTACATGAGGACGAACTGCGTCGAAGAGAACACTATCAGGAAAAAGACCAGCGACACGCACGCTGGCTTCGGATGACCATCACGGAGAAAGACGGGCGGCCTCCTTTGCTCACCGGGCCTGGGGCCTGGGATGGTCAGCTGGGCTCTGTGCACCAGTTTCCATCTGGACTGAGGGGTTAATAGCAAGGCCAGGATGACCCACGTCATCGGGTCTTAGTTGACATCACGCACGTGAGTCCTCAAACATTCCTGTGAGGGAAGGTGACTCGTGCCTCCCTTTTCAGAGGGAGAAACTGAGGCTCACAGAAGGCTGCCCCCAGGGCCAGAGGGTGAGTCACGCTGGGATTTCAGCGCCCGTCTCCTTGTCATGGATCTAACTCACCAGACTTCACGACAGACAGAGAGGGAGGAAGGGGCCCTCTGGTTTGTCAGTCTTGGTGCTCCTGACATTTGGGACAGGGGGCTCGTTGTGGTGGGGGCTCCCTCACACATCACAGGACGTTCAGCAGAAGCCAGCAGCACCCGCCCCGGCTAGGCCCTGATGAGCAGAATGTTTCCAGATACGGCCACACGTGCCTGGAGAGGGAGACTGCCCTGGCTGAACCACTGCTGCGGCCCAAGGAGCATCCCGACAGCTGTGACCAGGATTCCAGAGTCACGGTCTGGGCCCAGGAGGAGGGAAGGTGAAGGGCCTCGAGTGTGCCCGTGTGTGTGTGTGTTTCTGGGCGTCAGCAGGTCCTGGGCTCAGCAGTGAACCACAGGTCCCGTTCTCGGCACAGAGCGTAAGGCGCTCTGGGCAGGACGGGGCTCTAGCTGCCGAGGAAGCAGAATTTCCACGCTGGGGGTGAGGGTGATTGCCTCAGAGGCGTCCACCCACTGCCCCTCTGTCCGGCAGGGCCCGTTAGAGGCTTCCTCCCCCGACAGCCTGGACAGCTGTGGGCACGTCGGGTCCCCTGCAACCACCCAGGACCCAGGCAGCGCCCAGGCTGCGGTGGGGGGACAGGGCTGCCTCTCCTTCCTGACACCTGGGCAGCAGGTTTTCATGGAAAGGAGATGTCACAGATGGTCTCCTTGAATCCTCTCCTGAAGTCACGTGAGGCAAGGATCCTCCTGATAGAACTTCGGGCTGGACGAAGATGGAGCCTGAGAATGTGTGTGTGTGTGTGTCCAGGTGGGGTGACAGAGCCTGAGGATGTGTGGCGGGGATGTGCGTGCACACAAGTATGTACATGTGTGTGGTGATGGAGCCTGAGAACATTTGGCAGGTGTGTGTGTGTGTGGTGGTGGTAGCGGTGGTGTGGAAGCGCCAGAAAGTACCTGTGGCCTGTGTGATGAAGGTACTCTCCTGAGCCGGTTTTGAAGCTCCCGGCTGAGAGGCACGACAGGCACTGTGTCCCAGGGGGCGTGTGCAGGCTGACCACGGACGGTGCCACGTGGCTGGTACGTACCCACCACTCCTGGTCCTCCTCCCCGGTGACCACGATCACCTCGCCCTCCAGGAAAGTCAGCTCGTCATCATTGTCCGCCTGGCAGTCATAGATGGTCTTCACTCGCCTCACCTTGCTCTTCCCCTTCAAGAAAGCAGCGGGGTTTTAGCTCACAGGACAGACCGAAGGGAAAGGAGGACACGATGACCCAGGGCCAGTGGCTTCACCTCACCAAGCCTCAGTTTCTCCCTGATGAAAGGGGGGAGCGCCCCCAGCCCTGGGTGCTCTACAGATAGAAGGGCCCCTCCACCCAAGGGGCCCAGTGAGAGAGGAGGGGGCCGGGTAACCACCGATGACTTCCATCTGAGAGCAAACATCATGGGGAAGGGATCAAAATCCAGCTTTACCAGAAATAAGCGATGTGCCCGACCATGCCCCATCCCGCCCCGCCCCGCGGCAGCCTGCAAAGATGACAGCAGATTCTAAAAATGGTTTGGGGAAACATGATGTAAAGCAGACCAAACACATGCAGCATAAACACATTTCTCAGCCCCTCATGCAAAGCGCCGTGTCAGCACACGCTGCTGAAACAGAGCAGGGGAGCCCGGGGCGGGGGTGGGGACTCCAGGCAGTTCCCCAAAACGTTTTAGTTTCTGACCCATGTTGATTCGAGCTTTTGGTTGTTAGATTTCCAGTTCTCTGCAAACAGGAAGATGGAAATAGAGAACTGGCCTCCCAAAGGATGTTTTTGGCACTTGGCTTATTAAATAATTAGGAATTAAAAAAAGGCTCATGCTCAAAGTCTGCAGTCTAGTGCTTTTCCTCTTGGTCCGTTGGTTTCTCCCTCACTCTCCCTGATGACCCATTTGCTTCTACAATTCCCCTCCCCGGGCTAAGCCAGGGCTGGCGGGGTCTGAGAAGCCGAGGGCTACGGCTAGTCGAGATCAGATTCAGCTCTGAATCTGTGAGTGAACTGAAGACCTATGCGTGACCGTTTATAACAGGGAGGGTTAAATGAGATAATAAAACGGTGAAGTGTGCAGTAGCGCAGACTGGAATCGTGTGCAGCAAGGCCGAGGGTGGTGCTCAGGCTTCTCGAGAGCCTGTGAAGAGCAAGCATCGACCAATGAACCTGCTTGTGGCCTCCCACCCGGGAGAGGATCTGTTTCCCTGTCCTCACCTTTCCTTTAGTATTGAAGGGACACACTTCGACCACAGTGTTGTTTTCTCATGGGAAGATGTGAGCAAGGCTTTTGGTCCCCCCGCTAACTGTGTTCCTTAACCCAGGGTGCTCCCACCCCTGTCAGGGTGCAGCGTGGGCAGGACAGACAGCACACGTGCATCTTCCCAGAGCTTCATTTTTCAAAAAAAAAAAAAAAAAAAAAGGTTTTTTTTGGGGGGGTGGGGTGGGAAGGGAAAGGCATGTTTAAAGCAAAAAGGACATATTATAGAGCAGAAGGCATTTTGTGAAAATGAAGGGCTGGGAGACTTCAAACCAAACTCTACATTGGTTGGTACAAGTCTCTTTGGGCTTTATGTCCAATTCCTCCAGAAAGGTGCAGGGAGAAGCTGAGGCATGAGGCTGCTTTCCCAGGACCCTGGGAAAGGAACGGTCTCCTGCTCAAGGACCACAGACGAGGGCAACCACTTGCTGGGCGCTATTCACACTTCCCTGCATTTCACTGCCCATGAAGCCAGGCAGTGTTCTAGCCCCTTTCTGTGAAGGAGGAGACAGAGGTTCAGGGCTGTGAGGAGGTGGCCACGGCCCCGTGGTCATAGGGCAGGCAGGTCCCCGTGCCTATCTGCTGGGGTCCACAGGCCGGCCCCAACCCCCAGGCCCTGCACCCCCCACGACTGGGTTTCCAAGCACCACTCACCGTGCTGATCTTCCTGGGCAGCGGCACGGGTGTCTCTGGCAGGGTGGGCGTGAGGTCGTTGGCGTCCTCGGACGCCTGCTTGGGGACATTCGGGGACAGGTCTGCCGGGTGTGACTTGGGGGCGAGCTCTGGGGGCGGCTGGGCCTTGGGCGAGGCGTCTCCCGTCTGGGGTTTTGCCAGCAGCTCCCCCAGTTGTGGCTTGGGAGGCAGGTCCTTCACCTGGGGCTTGGGGGGCAAGTCTGCGAGCTGGGGCTTGGGGGGCAGGTCGCCCAGCTGCGGCTTCGGGGGCAGGTCGCCTGGCTTAGGTGGCAAGTCTCCAATGGGGGGTTTGGGAGCCAGTTCCGTGGGCTTCGGGGGCAGGTCCCCGGGTGGCGGCTTCTGCGGTAACTCTGCCAACTGGGATGACTTCTGGAAGATCTCAGGCGGGACGTTGGCTTTGTCGAGGGAGAGATGATGGCTGGTCTCTGTTTTCCTTAGTGCCACTGCGGGAGGTGACCACAGAGAGGGTTGACGGGCAGGACCGACCCTGAGCGAGCACCCCAGGCAGTCGTAGGCCCAGACCCCACATGAACTGGCCTGCTTTTAAAAAAGGTGAAAGTTGGAAGCCTGGAGGCATCCACTTACAAATGGATGATCTTATGCCTCAGTTATGTAAGAATAAGACATCCAAACTCATCCAGAAGTAAAAAAACACAAACCCCACAACTATACACATAATAAATGCTCTGGGGAAGGGAATGGCAACCTACTCCAGTATTCTTGCCTTGAAAGTTCCATGGACAGAGGATCCTGGTGGGCTACAGTCCGCGGGGTTGCAAAGGGTTAGACATGATTGAGCGACTAACACTCTCACTTTTTCATACACATAATACAGATTACAGAAAACTGAAAGGTGTAGAGTTAAAAGGAGAAGTTTTCCATAACTCCACTGTGTAAATTAGCCATTTAAAATACTTTGGTATAATTTCCTTCTGGCCTTTCTATGTATTTTTCATAGATAAAACATCTATCTGCTCTTATCTCTATACTGATTTAGCAAGAATATTCACCATGTTTATAAAAACTGTTCATTAGTACTAAGCATATACTTTTAATGCTGCATCCTATTCCATTCTATAGTGGTATCATTCTAATTTCTCATGTTTTATATGATGTACACACTGTGTAAGAGGGAAAAAGTTTCTTCTCTTACCACTCCCACCTACCACTCCTTTGAGGTCAACTCCATTCCTTTTTAGTGATGCCTGTATCTGTATATATGAATTATCTTTAAAAACCCGGGACTACAACAAATACATTAAATAGGACTACAATACCTACATTGCCTGCAACTTGGTTTCCCATTTAATATATTTGGGAGAATTTCTATTAACATGGGATACATAGATTGGAGAAGGAAACGGCAATCCACTCAAGTACTCCTGCTTGCAGTCCATGGGGTCGCAGAGTCGGATATGACTGAACGACTCACACTCACTCACTCACATACACATACACATACACACAGAACATACACTGTCTACAACTTTGGTTTGTCCCCATTTAAAATGCTTGGGAGAATTCTATTCATAAGTCACTTCCTCCTCCTCCTCTTTAAAGGTTGTGCAGTACTCCATCGCTTGGAGAGTCTGCGGTCTGAACCTTTGCACAGGTCTAACTAGTGGAACTTAAGACAAGTCTCCAAATTGGGCTCCACTGCTTAGTTACCAGCTGTGTGACCTTGAGCAGGCTGCAAAACCCCTCACCTTCCTCATCTCTAAAACACGAGCTGACATAACGAACTTGCCAACAGGACGGGGTAGGCTCTAGGTTCAGTATCAGAATATTACGGAGCATTATCACTGTTGCTGAGACAAGGTTCCTTGAGGCCAGGATTCACCAAGCACATAGTGTGTGCTCAGGGAGGACACAGCTGGCTGGAGCACACTGAAGGAGCCAAACTAAGAACTGTATTCTAAAGACATGACACTCAGAGAGAGACTCTCAAAATGTTTTGTTTTTTAAAAAAGTAACGACAAACCCCAGTGTTGTAAAGTCACAAGCTACATTGCAGCTGTTCCTGCCAGGGGCCTGCCGGCCACACCCCTTCCTAAGGAACTCAGATTTCAAGGGCACCCTGCTCACGGGCCGGCCAGTGAGCTTCGGCCAACGTGGCACAGTTCAGAAAGTGACAACAGGCCCATCAGATTCCTCTCTTGGAAGCAAGACACTGGGGTAAACAAAAGTCTGAGGCAGACGGTGATGGGGGAACAGCTGGGGGAAACCCCTGAGGCAGCGGGGCTGAAAAGCCTATCTCTGAGCCACACTTACGGGGGAACAGAGACCGTGAGGAAGTGCTGGGCCGCCCAAACAGGCAACTCGGGTTCTAGGAATTTATCCAAAAAGGGGATCAAAGCCAGGGTACATGCCTGTGCCAGGGTGTTCAGCATGACACTGTTTATAGTGAAAAAACAAAACAAAACCGTGAACCGAGTGAATGTGGGAGAGGACAGACTACTTAACATGGCCCAGTATCAGATAATGGAGCACGATGCAGCCAGGAAGAGGACAATTAATCTCATGGAAAGGGCTCTTGATTCACTGTTGACCAAAACCAGCTTAAACAGTGACATGAAAAAATCATAGGAAAAAGACTGAGAGGGCCAACTAAATTGCTCTATCCTGGGTGGCAAGACTTGGGGTGGTTTGTATTTTCTTTATACTTGTTTGCATTTTTAAAATCTAGAATGAATACAGGTTAATTTTATACTATGAAGAAATATGACAAGAGACAGTCTCCCCTCTAAAGAAGTCTCTCCTCTGTTTTATTTCCAAGATGATCTTGTGCTTTCTCCTCTCTAATTCAAAGTCCTTTGTGAGCTTCATTCTTTAAAACAAAAAAAAAATTTATTTGTCTGTACCAGGTCTTAAGTTTCGTCATTTGACCTTAGTTGTGGCATTTGAGATTTTCCCTGACCAAAGATCGAACTTGGGGCCCCCGGGTTAGGAGTGTGAAGCATTAGCCACTGGACTACTAGAGAAGTGCCTGAGCTGCATTCTTACCGCTGATGGGCAGACCAGCAAATTTCTCCGCAAAGTTGGATGACACAGAGTACTCTGCTTGAATGAGGACATCAAGAACAAGGAAGGAGTGGGAATTCCACCCCATCCCTGGGACTTCCTTGGTGGTCCAGTGGTTAAGAATCCACACTTCCACTGCAGGGGATGTGGGTTCGATCCCTGGTCGGGGAACCAGAATCCTGCATGCTGCACGGCACAGTTGAAAAATAAGAAAAAGACCCGGGGGGTTATGGTGCAGCTGGTTCATGCAGGCAAGGATGGTTGGAAACAAACAGATTCGGCCCTTTGAACAGCAGTGTGACACAGAGCACAGGTGCTGAAACACTCTGGGGCTGTGACGGTCCTGTTCCTGAGAACAGGCTCTAAGGACACAACTGAGGAGGAAGATGAAGAAAGAGGCCGCATGCTCTCAGCTCATGTTTCCAACAAAAGGGGGCGCCACGCAGAGGATGGCAGCCGCTTGATGACAGAATCCTAAGTGGAAAAACGCAGGATGCAGGGCTGGACTTTCACTGTGACGGCAGCTAGGGCAGAGTGTAAGGGTCCAGGGCTGTGTCGCAGCCCAGCACTACAGTGACTCGGCTCAGGGTGGAGAGTCCCCTGAAGTTTCTCTACTTCTGCCCTTTAAAACTCATTAAACACATGGCTCCACGCAGCAGTCAATCCCCAGCTGAGGCCTTCCCTAAGCCCTTTAGAAGAAGCCCAAAGGATTACCTGGTGGCTCAGATGGTAAAGAATCCACCTGCAAAGCAGGAGACCGGGGTTCAGTCCCTGGGTGGGGCAGATCCCCTGGAGGAGGGCATGGCAACCCACTCCAGTATTCTTGCCTGGAGAATCCCATGGACAGAGGAGCCTGGAGGGCTGCAGGCCATGGGGTTGCAAAGAGTCTGACATGACTGAGCAACTAACAGTTTCAAAGAATTTAAAACACAAGTGATGTTTGGGAGGGAAAAACAGTGAGGTGTGGTCGTCCACGTGGAAGTGGCAGCAGGTGCTGGGGAGGACAGGCGGGCAGGAGGAGCTGCGCCCGGTCCCTCTCAGAGTCACAGACGGCCTCTGCCTCTGGCTTAGGAGGCTCAGAAATACACCCCGACTCTGCTTGTTCTCTGGGTGAGACAAGGACACATGGGCCGGCTGGCACAGGAGGAACTGATACAGCACGGAGCACCCTAGCTCTTCTGCTGGGGAAAGGCGGCGGGGCCGGGGCGGGGCCGGGCAGGCCAGGGAGGAGGCTGCAGAGCCTAGACAGGAGAGCACGGTCCAGGAGACCACGGCGAGAGTGGGGACACGGGCAGACACAGCCAAGGAGAGCCAGCAGTGTGTGTGGAGGACGAGGGGCACAGGCGGAAGGGAGGAGCTGGGCTTCTCTCCTAGGTTTAAGACCCAATCTCTTGGACCTGGACAATATCACCTGTAACAGACAGGGACGCTGTGCGAGGAACAGGTTTGCCTGGAGGGGTGTGTGTGTGTGTGTGTCTGTGTGTACCTGGACAATATCACCTGTAACAGACAGGGATGTAGTGCAAGGAACAGGTTTGGCTAGAGGGGTGAGTGTGCTGTGTATGTACCTGGACAATATCACCTGTAACAGACAGGGACGCTGTGCGAGGAACAGGTTTGCCTGGAGGGGTGTGTGTGTGTGTGTCTGTGTGTACCTGGACAATATCACCTGTAACAGACAGGGATGTAGTGCAAGGAACAGGTTTGGCTAGAGGGGTG